>CM060954.1:93947526-94218868 GCA_030765055.1 Mantis religiosa | reverse complement strand
TGTTTTCCGTCTGCAAGAGTGGCAAGTTCATGACGAGGTTCCAGTCATCTCTCAACAAAATCCAACACATATGATGATAATGGCTATTAAAAATAATAAATTAATAAATAAATAAAGAGAACTGTTATAGTACAAAAATTCCTCCTGAAAAAGATTTCTATCAGAATACACTGATATATGAAGAAAAGAAAACTATTTTTGAACCTTGTATTATTTTCCTTGCGAGTATTACAGTATTCTTATTACCAACAATTATATATTACAGTATTCTTATTACCAACAATTCTACCCAAATTTATTCACTTACCATCCTGAAGTTTTTAAATGCAAATACCACGTTTTTAAGTTACCAACATTCTGAACAGATGCTGAAGGACAGTATAAAAGTAATCTAGCACCACCAATATATCAATTATTCTCAAAGGTATTTGTTTTGTTACTCGCCTTATTTAAAATTAATATAAATATTAATTAGAAATGAACAAAAGGAACTTAATAATGTTTAATTGTTCAATGAATTATAAGGTTGTGAAGTATATGATAATTAAGTATTGATATTACTGAAATAAAAGATTGAAGGTGTATATACCGCACCAACACTCGTTTTCGATAACTCTAAAAGAATTATGTGGTTATACAGTGCGATCCATATCAACCTGAACCATTTCAAAAGGCCATAACTTTTGAACCAATAATAGGACACACGTGCAACTTTGGGAGAATATAATACACAATTGGCAGATTACATTACAGTATTTACATCTCAGAGAAAATTTTGGAAGTGTCCTCCACGAGCATCTATACATGTTTGCACTCGTCTCACCATACTTACGGAGATGACATCGAATTGAGAGAAGGTTATTTCCAGAAAGCTGGAGCAACGTGCCATACATGACACCATGGAACTTGTAACCAGTTTCTTTGATAATCGAATAATCTCAAAAGATCTGTGCCCCCCACCCCCCAGATCCTCTGACCTAACCTCACAGGATTTTTCTTATGGAGGTATCTAAAAAAAGGAGTGTACAAGAATAGGCCACGGACAATTCATGTTCTCAAGGAATCCATTCGAACCGAAATAAGTAACATTGGCGAGGATACCTTCCGTAAAACTTAGAGAATATGGTGAGAGGAGTGCAAACATGTATAGATCCTGGTGGAGGACACTTCCAAATTTTTCTCAGAGATGTAATTAATGTGATGTAATCTCCCAATTGTGTATTATATTCTCCCGAAGTTGCACGTGTGTTCTATTATTGGTTTAAAAGTTATGATCTATTGAAATAGTTCAGTTTTATATGGATCACACTTTAACTAATCAAATTCCACTGCTAATTACACTGCCGTGCCATCCTTTCACCTGATCCTCCAACCATGAAGCATAACAGTGAGATGAATGAACTCGAAAACTCGATATAATAGAAACCACTCCAGCATTTGCCTAACAACCTGGAAAACCCTCAAAAAAAGATCACAGTGGCCGGTTCAATGAGAATCAAAAAAGCACCTTTGGAATGCAAATCTCACACGTTATTATGCAACTATCTCGTTCGATATATGTACTACATTATAACGTACTTCTGCAACTACTTAGGTATAAATTAGGCATTATTTTTTCTAGCTTCTAGAAGAATATGAGGAAAAGGAAGTCAGCTTCCTCACTTAAAATATCCAACATGATCAAGTGATTAGTAACCAGTGACTAAAAAGGATTTTTCTCCAAAAGGTAACGTTCCCCAATCTATCCTATGTTTACAATCAAAAGGCTATACTGTACTTTTAGATTGGATAAAACTTGCTGTTAATTAATATCTTCATTTAACTGCCTGCGTAAGGGCAATCCTGAAGGACTGAGGAGCCCATACTTTCAGGCATAAATTCAAAGCTCAAAACAACGTTCCCACATATATTTATGCATCGGTGCGTGACATAACTTAATATTCAAGGTAACTTCAGCATGCAAAAACGTTGATAATGATGTGTAGCAGATGTGACGTTGTGCATGACGTTATTGAAAGCGAGGTAATCAACGCAACATGTAATGTTTCACTAATGACTAACAAGTGTTTCATAACGACCCCACATAAGCTTAATGTTTACACACGCATACAGCATGATCCAAAAACGATGTACAACCTCCCTCTAGATTTTTATCAGGCTGGTTTATCTCGGGTCTCGTCGATGGCCTTTAAAGCGTGGAATGACGATTTAATTCATTTCAGTAACTCTCCCCTGAACTCTTATGATCTTATTGTACAGAGATTTAGAGGGCATGTATCCCCTTTTCGTTCCATAAATTGCAGTTTCGTAATGTTGAGCGTGATGCTTATCCGCACATGGGTCTGTATCAGCAACATTCCCCAACTAATGTTAAATGTGAAATTTACTATTTATGATTTAGTCTTCCAAGTCTGCTACAAAAAGCTTTTACAGAAAAAATATATTTTTATACTTCTTTATGAGTTCATTCCTTGTTATTTTCTTTAAAAACCCTCAAAAGATTTTGGCGAAACTAACAGTTGAAGAGGGTGTTTTCAGAGCAAGTGGATATAACTTAAACAAGTAATTTGAGATAGGATACTGTGACTTTGTGGGTTCGTGAAATTAAAAGTCCAATTGCACAAACTCAAAATGTTCTTTATTTCCACCGAATTACAGTTGGAACACTTGCGGATTACACAGAAATTCGTAATGCACACAGTTACAATTCGTCAGTTCGTCTGTCACAGGTCCACTACACGCTCACAATTACGTACAACTCCTCTGATACACGTACAAAGGCTTCCAGTCCGTTCGCTCACTCGGCGCTCCTCACGCTGCTCGCCAAGAACTGAGCTGACTCGCCAACTACAGGCCTTATATAGGGAAGATCACCCTTTCTGGAAGGTTCGCGGCGCGCACAATTATCCCCAGGTTTCGAGACATCTGGTGGGAGGGGAAAGAGACGGTACAGGGCTCACGCCGCTCTCCTAATCATCCCTTCAGTTAGTGATACGAGACAAATGGGTAGGCGTGGTCCGAATGCTTCCCGTCTGGCCCTACTGCCGGCCGGTTCTATCGGGAGTTCCGACGTTCGGGTGACAGTACATATGGCCTATTGGTTCAAATGGTAAGTTATGCCCATACGTTTCTAAAGTAATGACTGCACAAATTTACGAAAGGTCTTCAGAAGAAACAGGCAGTTCTGCTGCTGGTGTCTTCAAATCTGACTGAAAATTTCCTTTTTGTAATCTAAATTTTAATCACGAATTTTCTGGCCTCCGTCCCATAGCTATAACAAAATGAGCTACCAGATGGCGACTGTAGACAGAACGTGGTTCAAATTCTAGTTTAACGTCTTCAGGAACATTTCAATTTACGCTTACCTATACTAACTACCATCAATTTCAGTTTATTTAGTATATCCATTATCTTCAAGACAACCACAACTGATGACTCCTGTTCCTATTCGTCAATGATAAATCTATATATTTATTAAAATAATTTATTAATGGTTTAATAATAGATACCGTGTGAGGTGGGGTAAACATTAGAATGTGGACTCACATTCTGGGTTTTGGGGGTGATTTGCTGGGTCGCTAGGAGAATGTTGGGAAGATTTACATATCCCCCGAATTTATCTTTCCATTCCATCATACTTCTTATCCCCCCCCCACCTTCTATCTACTTGGTTGTTTGAGGATTCCGTCGGTGGGAGTTGCACGATAAGGAAAACGGATGCTATCTGTAAACTAGGTCTCCGATTCCCGGCCACCAGTGGGACGGTGCAGAGGGGAGGGTCACCTACTGCCATCCGGGAGATTCAACCTGTAAAACTTAAGGTGCTTTCCCTCTGCTCTGTCCTAGCTTCTGATTCAGCCGTCCTGAGTCTCCTCTCAACTCACCCCTCTCTCCCGGAGTGGGCATAGACAAATTATCCGACGGTCCAGGCGTTAAGTTCTTTCCATACCTAGTCACACGTGATAGTATATGCGATATTTTAAGACCACGAGATTAAAATATATTTAGAAGTCTGTGAACATGGTCAACCTCAGCTGGCCTCCGAATTACACTACTCACCCAACGTTAAAATTTCCACTCAATCTCTCATGCCGACTATTATACACACAATGCTAGTTATGTTAGATCAGGCTGTGCGTACTAGAAAGCTACTGATAACTTCGCGTACTGGAAAGGCGTCAATTGCTTTGGCAGTTGCGCGAATAGGAAGCGTTGAAGTTCAACTATAAAATATGTCTGTATACGTGGCTCAGCTGACTCAGCTGATTCGAGCCGCCTACTGATTTCAAAGTCGCTGGTTCGAATCGCGATACTTAGAAGCGATAGCCCAGTTCAGCAGGTTTACTCAAATGTAAAAGAACTGCGGGAAGAAATTCCAGCACGCAGGCAGTATTGATATAAATCTGACAATTGACAACGCGCTAAAGAAGCCAAATGCATTTTTACTTTTTATGCTACGTAAAGTAAGGAAAGTATGCATTCTACCCAAAGTTCAATATCGAGATTTCACCGGAAATACATGTTTTGGAAACCTTTGTACTTAAAAAGCAGCACTTCTAGGTAAAGATCCACGCGCGCGTGTCTCTCTCTCTCTCTCTCTCTCTCTCTCTCTCTCTCTCTCTCTCTCTCTCTCTCTCTCTCTCTCTCTCTCTCTCTCTCTCTCTCTCTCTCTCTCTCGCTCTCTCTCTCTCTGTGTGTGTGTGTGTGTGTGTGTGTGTGTGTGTGTGTGTGTGTGTGTGTGTGTGTGTGTGTGTGTGTGTGAATAACATAACTCAAAAAACAAATTCGGTTAATTTAATTCAGTATTTTCCAAAGGTGTGACACGCAGATGTTTATGATTAGGTAGAGTTTTATTTAAATATAGATTAAATTGTTATTTTAATTTATTATTTTCAAGAAAATATAAGGATTACAAGGAATTGGATTAGGATTACTACGGAGGGGAGTAAACACCGAAATATACGGTTTATTGTACCTAAGCCCAGGTTGGAACTTCCTCGGGAGGAAGGATGAGGAGAGAGAGGGTGGCCAACCCAAGGAATCACGACGGTGTAGAGGGCAGAGACCCTACACTTAAACAGTTGAAAAATCCCCAGCAGACCAGCACAATCGACATTCCAACCGTCCCACATAGGGGGGCGGGGATCCGTCCCCTTCAGTTGCCGTGGTGCGGACGCTGCGGACCCCGAGCACTCGTAGTACCTCTGACGTTACTAGAGGTACCTCGGGCCGAACATTCGAACCCCTCCCGAGTGGGAGTCGTTCGGATTAGGTTGGATTCGAGGGGGCAGTGGTTCCCGATACACATGGGAGATTGGGTGCCTCCGACCAGGCTCCGACCGCCCGGAGAGGGCAGAGGGTTGCCTAAGAAGTCCCAGGTGCTTGCCTGCAGAGCAAGTAGCTGGTGTGATAGATCACCGGCGGTCCCACCGAGGTTATTCGGTGGTCATCCCTGCGGGATTGACGCGCATTAGTGGCGTATCCACTGCCATTCTGTGGAGTTACAGGGTGGGTTTGACCTAACCGTATTGCCCTTATAACAAACAGACCGTGGAAAACTAATAAGAGGAGAATACAATCTGGCATTAAACTTAGGAACAAGGTTACAGAATTAAGAAGCGAAGATGGCTGTTGTTAATCCCATCCGCCAAGGTCCGGAAACGACACACCAGTTTGACCCGGAGATTGGGAACCGTCTTACCGAAGGAGGAAGTGTTAACCAGGAGCATATCATCCTGCCATGCAGAGTAGAGACACCCGCCGACACTTCTACTCTAATAGAGGCCACCAGATTAGAGTTGATGTGAAATGATAATGAGATGACTTGGAGGGACAGGAAATTCGGAATTGAAATTAACCTGCCCAGCATTCGCCTGACGACCCGGGAAACCCCACGGGGAAAGAACCCATGGGGAAGTCGACCACGTGAATCGAACCCGGTCTTCCCAATTGTGTGCAATAGACGAAACCACCTGAGGCATCACGCGCGGCTTACAAGGAAAATCTTTCCAACGTTTTATCGAAAAAATGGACCCAAAGATTTTGATTGAAATGCCATCTGTATAACCTATTTCGAATTTTGTGGGGAAAATCCTCTTCATTCAGAATGGCTTTAGCATAACTGGCAAACCGAAAACCTAACAAACTCTTACTATAGAAAGAAATGTAGGTCTTCTTAAAGGAAACCAATAAATTGTTCGAGTTATTCTTATTTATTAGTTAGAATTTTCAAATACTTATTTTTTCCCAAATTAAGCAATAATTTTTATACCCTGGCCATGAACATCACATCACATAGCTATCAGGTCTTAAAAGGTTTGGCTGTCACTTAAGCCTCTGTATTTGCTATCCCTATTTAAGAAAAAATATAAGAAAACTTCAAAAACATTTCTGCAAATGTTTATCCAAATAAACATGAAGTAGATGGAACAATAAGCATTTTAAAGAACAGTTTTAGTAAGAATGCGTAGAGAAAATCATGTGAACATATACATATCTTTTTTTCTTTTCTAAATGCAAAATATGTTGTTGAAGATAATTTCTTATAGTCTACTTTATTATCATAACCTTCACAATCATTTTTATTTTACGACAAAAGGCATTTCCATTAAGCTCTTAGTGCTGAAAAAAATGCAAGCCTAAGGTCCTAGAGCACCGGAGCCCTGCGCATATTTGCAATGTTCCTGTAAACCCAATAAATTATGTAGGAGTTTCCAGCAGATTCACTTCCGTTCGCTTTGTGAAGGAAAGTCAATAAGAGACTTTACTTCATTATCTTTCTTCCTCTTTTTTGCTAATATGCATATTAGAGACAAGCTTCCGCCTTTCTATTTCGCAAAGTTTCTCGAAAAAAAAAAAAAAACGCTTCAAACAGAGCAAAGAATGGGAACAGCACTCTTTTTTTCTGATTCCGTCGAAAATTCATGAGCTGCAGGACATAGCTGTTTGAGCTAAGCGGTATTACCGCCTATTTTTATTATTAAAAAGCAGGGAGAGTATGTGACACCTTAAAACACTGAGCTCTGAGAAGTTCTGTGTTTCATGAACTCTTTCATTGTTCTTCATACAAGATGGGAGAAAGGTTTCTGCAGGCGTTTTACAAGTTACAGCTTCTAGTTAAAATTTTACCGAGCACAGAGGTTAAAAAGTTCAGTACATAAAGTATTATAGTCCTATAGTATTAGTATCATTTCATTTTGTTCGCATTGTAAAGCTGGCCAGATGGTCTTAGTTGTGTAGTCTAGTTCTTATAACAGTTGCTTATCTCACTATTAGACTACAGGTAATTGTCTATCAAGGAAGGTAACAAAATCAAAGACATCTCCTACCAGAAATAAAGCCAACCAAATTCGATTTCAACGCTCCTTTAAAGTGGTTTTCTTATATGCTTCTGCAATTGATGACCTTAATTACGCAGTCGCCTTTCTGTACCATTTAACCTCACTTTGCCTGTCGCTATCTAGTAGACAGAGGAAGTAGTGTATCCTGTCCTTAAATACGATGTTGGACTTCAATAAACATTTGAAGTCCTCTAAATTCCTCATGAAAGAAAAATAAAAAAGATCCATGTGTCAGAATGGCATAAAGCAAAAACAAAATATCAGATAAAAATTTTATCAAAAATAACACTAAGGATCTTCTTTTAATTTAAAAACATTTTAGGTGCAAAATAAACGTATACTTAGGTTATTTAATAATTAGTGCAACATTTGAATTAACAAAAATAAAACATTTTTTATGCCCGCCTCGGTAGCGTAGACGGTAGCATGTCTGCCTCACGTTCAGGAGGACCAGAGTTTGAATGTCGGTCAGGGTGAATTATCTGGTTAAGGTTTACCGGGGTTTTCTCTTATCCTAAAACACGAATGTCGGGTAACTCTAAGCTCCATGGCCACTGGGCCCATTTGAGCATCATTTCACCCATTCCATTCATCGTCTGATATGACTTAAAAAAAGTTAATGGACATAAATGAAAAAAAAAAAAAAAACATTTCTGGAACAGTCACATTATTGCAATGCTTAGAAGTAATCTCCTCCAACATGAAGAACTCGACTCCACACACCGGGGAGCCGACGGATGCCATCCACAGCGTATTTTGTCTTATACAACATATTTAGAGCACTAAGGATAACAACCTATAATTAAACTTACCAAAAATGTTTTATTAAATGAAATTATTGTCCTCAAACTCTCAAATAACAAACACTAGATGCTCTTATTTGTCACTGTTAATAGCTTACATGATTTATCGCTGATAGCGCCAAATGCAGGCAGTGTGGCCACTAATTTTTTAATGACCCATGTATTTGAATTATATTGGAATAAATATCCTGCGAAGTCCGGAAGAAGTTAAGAACGACATTTTATAACTGGTAAATCACCAGAAATAGTGCAAGACGTAGCAGAAATAACATAGATCACTCAAAAACATCAAACATTCGTTGCTGGCTTGATTTGTTCTATGGTTTGTTGTTTTGAAGTTGTCATATTCAATTATTTCTTTCGTAGAAAGACGTGGATTTTCAAGGCCAATAGATATCGATAGCTTTTGAGCAGTTAATTTATTCCTTGAGTATCCTGTGGCCTCTTGTAGCTTCAATGAAATACATAACTGTATAATGAATAATTAAACTATTTCTACATAATTTACCTCAACTTAGCAGTAATAAAAACATTAACTTTTATAAAAATAGGTTTTATACGTGAACTGAGAAGAGATAATAATGTGAATGTAACATTAAATATCTTTATTTCTATTTCTTTTGTTCTGTGGGTGAACCTTTGGTGTCAATGTACAATCCATACCTCGCAAATGAAGGGAGCCACGAAATGAAAACCAGTCTGACTGGTACATATTTGAACCCGTGACCTCTTGAATGAGAGTCACCTGCGTTACAGCCTAAGCCATCTCACTTTATCTATCTCAAAACATATGGATGATAATTAAATATCCACCGAGCAACTGGTTAATTGTTTACAGCACGTTTATTGCACGTAATTAGCTGGCTGCCACAGACGAGTTCTTATGCGAGTATTGACGTGTTTATAAGATGACAGCACACATAACATCTGCAATGAAAGAGATTTTAATTACAATGTTTCAAAATAAATGAAAGTAAATGAATTTATGTCTTCAAGAAAATGGAAAACACTTTCAACACATCTTTAAGCAAGTGAGCTTCATATTATTTATCTACATTATCTTCCATACGTAAGACTAACAGATTTTGTTAACTTCCGTAATCTTACAACCATACACGCGACATCCACGGGAATTTCCTTCATGGGAATCCTGATTACACAGGAGCTGCGGAGTGACTTATTATTAAATGTTAAAAAGTAACTTAGCTGCTATGGCCCAAGATTATCGGGAGGTCGGCACCGGGCAGAGAAACGATAAAGAGTGATAAGCCACATTCTGGATGTGTCGCCGTCTTAAACATTCTGGAACTGCTATACGAGGGGGAAACCAAAATAAACCGGATTGTTGTCATAAAAACTTTATTGATGAACCATTTTACAAAATTACTTCAGTCACCTTCAAAATACTCATTACATGCGATGCACTAGTCAAGTCTCTTTTGCCACTGTTAGAAGCATGTTTGGAACTCTTCAAGTTTGATATTGTCCAGTGCCCTTTGCGAAGCTGTTTTTACCACCTCCACATCGTCATAACGCTCCCCTTTTAGCGCTTCTTTTTCTTTTTCATTCGTGGTAATAGGAAAAAGTCGCACCGGGCTGGGTCCGGCGAATACGGAGCGAGGGGAACGACAGACCACCTCTGAGATGCCAAATAGTAGGTCACTCGTAAGGCCGTGTGTGCTGGAGCGTTGTCGTGATGCAGAAACCAGTCACCTGATCGCCAAAAATCCGGGCGTTTCCTCCTCACATCCTCTCGCAGACGCCTTAAAACATCCAAGTAAAAGTGCTGGTTAACAGTCTAGCCAGGGGGTACGAATTCCCGATGCACAATTCCACGAACATCAAAAAATACAATGATCATTGTCTTCACATCTGACCTGACTTGCCTTGCTTTTCTTTTTGGTCTGGGAGAGTTGGGAGTCCTCCGCTTGCTTGGTTTCTGGGTCATACCCGTAACACCAACTCTCATCCCGTGTAATGACTTTAATCAAGAAGTTTGGATCATGTGCCATCTCTGTTTTCAAGTCCTAACACACATTCATGCGGATGGTTTTGTGCTCCTCTGTGAGAAGGCGCGGAACAAATTTTGCAGCAACACGTCTCATGTGCAAATCCTCCCTAAAAATCCGCTGGCACGAGCTCCAAATGATTCCTAGCGCTGCTGAAATTTGGTCGATCGTTTGGCAACGATCCTCGTTGATGTTTTGGCGCACCTTTTCAATGTTCTCCTCATTTCGCGATGTTGAAGGGCGTCCAGAACGAGCTTGGTTTTCAACACACATCTCACTACGTTTAAAGCACCCAAACCACTCGAAAACCCGTGTGCGGCTCATAGCGTCCTCCTGGAAAGCTTCCTGAAGCATTTGGCGTGTCTCCGTTGCAGGTTATTTTTTTTTTTAATCAGGAAACAAAATTTCACACACACTCTTTGTTCTTTTAAAGTTGCCATAACGACTTCGCAGAGGTAACCCGCCAGCAGTCAGAGAAACACAACCATACTTGCACGTTCAGCTCTAAACTGACTCCGTCTGCACAGCTGTTTCATGAAGGTCTCTACTAGCACCATCTAGCGTGAGAACCCTGCACTACGTCTATGAGTGGCAGCACCCTCGGAGTTTTTGCGTACCCCGTCGTATAAGACAGCACTCACATGTTGAGTGAATCTTGCGGGTTCGATTGAGTGAGTCTAGTAAAGTGAGTACGAGAGTGTTTGAGCAAGAGTTTCTTTTTTTTTTTTTTTGGAGGGGGGGTCATTTACGTCCTCCAACGTTAAGTCATATCGGACGATGAATGGAATGGGTGTAGTGATGCTCAAATGAGTCCGGGGTCCATAGAGCTTACAATCACCCGACATTCGTCTTTAGGATACGGGAATACCCCGGAAAACCTTATCCATTTGACTCGCCCTGATCGAGATTCGAACTCGGGACCTCTAGAACGAGGCAGGCATGCTACCACCATGCTACCGAGGCGGGCTTGAGCAAGGAAGCTACAGTATATCGGGTACAAGAAAAAGCGCTATTCTTCAACAGAGTTTGTGATTAATGGTGGCGTTTAGTGAGTGCTATTACGGCAAAGGAGTAGTTATTGTCTTGTTCGAGTCACCACTGTGTGAACCGACCGGAATAAGAGGCTGCATCGTGCGTATCTCATTACATTAATGAAGTGACAGAGAAGTCTCACTGAAGGCTGAAATAGGTCATGAAGTGACAGTTTAAAATCGAACGAAATCACAATACTGTGCCTATTAGTTATACTATCATGAGACTATGACTAAAAGGTTAATTTGTGTAAACGTGTAATTAGATTAGTTACTCGCGTTGTACATTCTGGTTCACAAAAACAGCTTGTAAACTACTCTGATGCACGTGCCTCGTGCCTGTTAGTTTATTGTTCCTGTCTTAAACTTATGTGAATTCGTCCCCTGTTCATTCTCTGGTACTTCATGTAGCCCTGTTATTTGGCAAACCCTGCCCTAAAGATATAACGAAAATTTTAAATTTACGCTCGTCGGTATTTAGTATTTTAACTCAGGTTGTCCTTAAATGATATCTGGTCCTCATCCCCAATTAAGTTTTTTTCCATTATAGCTTGTTATTGCTGACTTGCCAATAATACTTAACCTTTTTCCTAGTAGAGGATCAGCCTTTATCCATTTTAAACATCTAGTAATCAGAATATTATAAGAAAAGTTGGTATATGAATTAGAAATTATAAGGAAAAACAATAATAAACCACAGTAAAATAGTTATGAAATGTGTTTTTGTAAATACTAGAATTAATGAGGAGCAAACATATAGAACGAAAAAAAACAGCCAACAAACTAAGAAAGTAAGGACTGCAACAGGAAGGAAGAGAAGAAAGTTTAAGTTTAGAAAGTTCAAGATTACCAGAAAACGAAAGAAAACTATTGCAACACTCACTAGAGCTTTGGACTACCAAGAAGCCGAATCAGCAAAGGCAAAAAAGTAAGTAAACGTGTAAGTTGAAAGCAGAACAAATTACTGAAGATACAAGGGAGGAAAGTTAAAGAGAGAAGAGGACCAGAGACAAGTCAAAGGAATTAAGAGAAGACCTGCTTTTGCTTCTCGTAGAAGTAACAAGCTACTAAGTATGTGATGGAGTTTTTATCTCACTGGTATATCGATGTAGCACGTAACTGGACGAAATCGACGGAAGCCTGTTGTCTCTCATAAGCCACGTTATTAACTGCTACAGTAAAACGCTTTCACCCTATGATTCATAGCAGCCGGTTCAGACAACTCGCCAGGATATGACTGTGGTCTAGTTGAAAAGCACAACGTTGTGGAAGTGTAGCTCATTACACCTCCTTGAGAACACTAACTTGGAACATTTATGTCCGATTTCACCAACAAATGTTAAGACTTAACACGAGTTTAGCAATAGTTAAAACAAAAATTGCATTTCACCAACAAGTGTTAGCGAAACACTCGTGTTAAATCTCATGTTAAACTAACAAAGCGAATTTCTAATGTTAAGTCTTTAACAATTGTAAATAGTCAAGATGGCGAGCATGAACTCAGCTGTTGATGTCGATTTGCTATATTTAAGACCTTCTAAATGGCATTCATTATAGAGTACAGCCTATGAGGAGAAATGATTTTGAGGAACTATCCGAAGAAAATTGTTTTACGGAGGTATAGACTGTCGAAACATGTTGCTATGAAGGTTACTGCGGAAGTCCAAGAGAGGTTAGAACATGCATCGAAAGGAATATGGTGATCTCGCGTTTGCTTAAAGTATCAATAACCCTGCGATTTTATAATTCACTGAATTATGTGGATAATACATTGTCCACCTCCCGTCTTGAAACGTTCAAGTCACTTGCCCTTCTTTGCTCCTCGTTTTAAATTTACGTAATAATGAGTTAGAACATGCATCGAAAGGAATATGACTATCTCGCCTTTGCTTCAAGTATTAGTAACCTTGCGATTTTATAATTCACTGAATTATGTGGATAATACATTGTTCACCTCCCATCTTGAAACGTTCAAGTCACTTGTCCTACTTCGCACCTCGTTTTAAATTTACGTAATAATGAGTTAGAATATACATCGAAATGAATATGCCGATATCGCCTTTGCTTCAAGTATTAATAACTTTGGGATTTTATAATTCACTGAATTATGTGGATAATACATTGTTCAACTCCCGTCTTGAAACGTTTAAGTGACTTGTTCTTCGCACCTCGTTTTAAACTTACATAATACTGATAAGTGGTTTGGTGCTTGTAGTAGTGACACATGCAATTGAATTAAATTCGTTTCCAATATTTTCCCCGCTACATCTTTCTCTTTTACATTCACTGCATCCGTCCTCTTATTTTCCACGATATCCTTACACTTCGTTACCATTTCAATTAACAATTCTTTCTCCGTCGATGAGAAATTTGTCTCACGGCTTTATTTATGAGTTTGTTCACCCGCCATTTGTGCAGACGAAAATGAAAACAAAAGTGCATCGGAGTACGTTCAGAAAATCATCCATAGCCTTCTATAACTGTGATATTTACAAGTTTCTTGGCGTTAACACAGGTTTGTTAACATTTTAAGAAAACAGGTTGGTGAAATGCAAGAAATGTAACATTAGTGTTAGCGCTGTGACAATTGTTACGCTACATTTGTTAACGTCGATTTTAACATCTGTTGGTGAAATCGGGCGTTAAAGTACTCCAAAGGGCTAGTTGTATAATGTTTACCTGAAATTGTATCTCGTAGTAAATTTTCGCCACTAGAGTTTACAAGATAAATCTATGTAGGGCATTCAAAACAAAACGAATCTGATGCATCGCTTTCCATGACTTTCTTTATTCTTGTACAAACTTCTGATACACGCTTGCTTATTCGTCTATTTACTTCATGTTGATCGATATAAATATTTGGAGAAATTATCTTTGGTAGTTTTCTTCTAGTTTAGGTGTATGAGAAAGATGGTACAGTAGACTTTAAAGGGTAGTCAACCCTTCTATGAGCTGGTCGCTAAGTGATGGACTGAACTACTTCGCATAGCCAAGAGATAAAACAATACAGGGTGTATTCTTGTTTGAGAAAATTTTAAGTATTTTATATACATACATTGTATTGACATTTTTGTTCCATGTAACAGGGTGTATTCTTGTTTGAGAAAATTTTAAGTATTTCATATACATACATTGTATTGACATTTTTGTTCCATGTAAAGGTTACTTTGGGATAGGGAGATTTTCTTGAAAATCGTCGTGTCTTATCGTGAAAGATGCTGAATTTTCTACTTTCTTTAGTATGTACCTAGTTGGCAGAGTAGAACTTTCATTCCATCAAAAAAATCGTTGTTTAGATTTCACCAGGAATTATATTATGAAGTCCCAAGTAAAAAAGAACTATATATTCTCTCGGCCAATTTTATACAAGAGTTAGAGGAATAAGACACTGTATTCCATCCACATTTTTATACTGCGGAGGCAAATATCCACAAAGCCAAAACATAATTTTCCTTACGCTACCTTGTTATTGCAGGGAAGAAAAAAGATTGTATTTTAATCGAAAATTGATTCGATATTTCTCAGGACGGCTTCTGAATAAATATATGATAAATATAAACTTGTGTGTACGTGTATGAATAGCATAAACCAAAAACCTAAGTTAAATAAACAGCAGATGTTTAAGCTTAGTAATCTTCCAAAGATGCATCACTTTTTTTTTAATAGTATCCCTACTCCAATCTACACTTTATATGGGAAAGTTTTCGAAACGATTTGTTTTCGCAAAACTGACTATAACTGTTCTGTGAAACGGTAGAGCTAGACTGAAAATTTGAATGCCATAGCCAGGATTTGAACCACTTCTGGTTGCCGTCCAGCCACTCTAACCCTTCAGCTACTATGGCCAACGTGCTGACATGACATTAAATTCTCCAACTGACTCGTATTGTTCCCGGTAAACCACTAGGAGCTCTCATAAACACATGAAACAACTACCTTAATGGCAACGTACTATGCTGTAAGTACTTGTTCGGACCACTATTAGGTGTAATTAATTTCCTATAAATGTTCTGATTAATATTATTTTGTAAAAACGGGTTGAATTTTATGGGAATAACGTGGAGTCTTCTTCACTAAGAAGTAATTTTGTAAGTGGTGCAGGGTAATATGTGGACAAAAATGAACCCGCATAAAGTGAGCATGTCTTTTAAACACATATTTTATTTCAAATAACTTTTTGTACGAACACTTTCGAGACATGCGTTATCTGTTTTATTAACACTTCGTCACTTTTGAAGTGCCGTTGTTATTCTGTTGCTTATCGCGATATCAGGGAATGGGTACGGAATTTCGAAGCTAGTATAGTATGACCCGGTTTTCCTCTATCCTCCTTCTGACAACAGTTAATGAAAATATTTCCGGAATGGTAATCCTGATTGACAGCAAGTAGTTAGAAAAATAGGTTTGCATAGGAATAATTTCTAGAACGTCTGTAAAAATAAATGATAGTACTAGAGAAAGTAATGTAAGTGCATTTATTTAATTTTTCTTAAACTTTCGCATAGTTTGACATCAGCGATGTTTGATAATGCGATATCTGGTATTTACATTTACAAGGACTACTCAAAAAGTTACGGAGCATTTGCAATTTCGCGCCAATGGAGTGTTGGAGCAAAATGCTGTTGGCATCCCTGCACGCGCCTGTGTTTGATGTATAAATGCCGAAAGTTTCATTGTTGTATATTAGGTATCGTTCAGTGCTGTATTGAGTCGAACGTTGTGTCGCACAGTTTACGAATTTCGAGATGGCAGAGTTAGAGGGGCAACTCGTCTGCAATAAATGCTGCGTGAGACTCAAGATAAAGGAAGATACACCAAATGATACAGGAAGCCTATGGTGACGAGCGCTTAAGCCCTACTTGGTGTTACGAATGGTTCACGCGGTTTAAAAATAACCGGGCGAAAGTTAATATGACGTCCTTGAGGTCTGCCGACGACGCTCATGTCAGGAACGTCAAGGAAATTGTGCGTGCCAATCGAAGACTGACTGTCCGAGAGATTGCAGAAGAATGTAACATTTCAGTTGTATCATGTCATGGAGGAAACGGCCTGAAATGTGGCGAGACAATTCATGGTTCTTGCATCACGATAACGCACCCGCATATTCGTCCCTGATGGTGCGTGACTGCTGCAAAAAAGACGATATCGTTGTGCTGCCTCAGCCTCCGTACTCTCCGGACCTGCCCCCTGCAGACTTTTTATTTTTTTATTTTCAAAGTTGAAACACCCGTTGAAAGGACGAAGATTTGTAACGATAGACAAAATAAAAGAAAATTCGGAAACGGCGCTTCGCGCGATACACAAAGAGGTGCACCAAGACTGCCTCCGGAAGTGGAAACGCGTTGGAGCGGTGTATCAATTGCGGAGGAGAGTATTTCGAAGGAGATCATGCACAATAAGTAAGAGGTAAGCGCAGAAACATTTTGTTGTGCAAAGTTCCGGAACTTTTGAACAGATCCCGTACATGTTGAAAGTAGTTCAGTTATGCCAAACACATGATCCTGAAATCCTGTTCAGCCCTCTTCATTACATTAGAGGGTGGGCCTAACCGAGATGGCACCGCGGTAACATGCGAGGTTCCCATGTTTTTTACTCAGGCTTTTCCCTGGTCGGTAAGGCGAATGCTGGACTCGTCTGTCTTCTACCACGGTTCTCTTCATTTCCTCTCGTTTGCCTCCCTCTTTTATTTACAGGATGACTCCGAGACTGCGTCCGTCAAGCTGATGGCTCTGATTGGAACTTGTTTTCCGCTTCGTCAAAGGGACGCCGTTTCAGCCTCCACTGCTGCGTTGAGCTACCCTAAGTTACCTGCGAGGGGGATCTCTGAGCCTCCTCCAACGATTTGGGCTGATCGAACCGAGCGCCTCTAGTTGAGTGGTCAAGCCAGCAAATGTTAGGGAACTCAGCGGTCTCTGACGCTTACGATGTCCACTCCTGTAGCCCATAGTCTCCTGCGGTAGCTCCATCCCTTAGTTCCTCCCGGATGCGTCAGCACAAATGAACCAACTGTGGGATATTCCCTCCGTTACCTAATCTCCTCTACCTCTATATGGCGGTACGATGCATTTAGGGATCCTCATTATAATTAGTTAAAAGCCTTTCAGAAAAAGCTAATGTGAAAATTAACAAGATTTTTTTTTATATAAACTCGCATCATGCATACCCTTATACAGTCATCTGTATCCCCTCGCCCTTCATTCTGCGTAATGGGTCTAGTTACTAAAATTTCATTTTCCTGATTCAGTCAGATAAAAACCATCACTGAAAACATTGTTTCAGCGATTTGAGAAACATCATTACTTTTTTTATCTTCCTTTTTTTATCTTCTCAGTTTTCTCAGGGTGTTGTAACAATGTTTTCAGTGGTAATTATGTGTTTATCTGCATCAATGAAATAAACCTTTTGAACATCTAAGTATCCCAATGGAGACCAATGTCAGGAGAGAGGGGAAAAAAAATCAGAAATAAATTTAACAAAATGCACCTAGTTCCATTGCCGCATAATAATCACTTAGTGGAAATACTTCCTGAGAAACAGCTGATCTTGATTATAATTACGCAAATAATTTAAAGCAATGATGCAAACATGTTTATAAACGTGTGTGTTCCAAATGTAGTTTTAAAAGTTCTCATGTGTCGCATTTATCTGATGTTTTCTACTAATTCTGTTGCTTTTTAATTGAGAATAAACACACCCAAGACACTGACAGGATTGTGGATGGTATAAAAAGGGTATAGTGGCCTAAAGCGGTAGTCAGATTTCTAATACCGAGTGACAATGTGTTGGCTATGATATTCATACTATTCGCATGACCACAGAAAACTTATTACTTGGAAAAAGTACTGAAATTTGAAAATTCAAGCAATAGGTAATAGAGAATATATAAAAAATAGTGATCATTTCTTAACGAAATTAACTGTATTGTCCACATTTTGAGATAGGTTGTCAAATTACGAAACTTTTTTTCTCCTAAAAGTGAGGGTGTTTCTGATATAATTGACGATGTTTCTTCGTGACGTACACTTGGAAGATGCCTTTAAGTGCGGTATTTAACCACTTTTCTTTCTCAACTTCTGCTGCTTACACACACGAGCACAATTTTTTAAAATACCCAATTTGTTGGGTTCAAGGTCTGGAAACATGAGGTTCGGTGAAATCTCGACATCAAATTTTTGAGTGGAATGGAATAGCTCCTCTACTTGCACGTACGTAGTAGATGATTAAAAAATATGTGTTGCTATGTAGCGAAAACCACGGAAACGGTGCGTCCTTTGATTCCTTTCTGGAGAACTTCATAATTGTGAAGGCTTCCCAACCACATATAATAGTTAACCACGAGAGGGGGAATAATTCTGAACACTGAGAACATGCCAGCATGAGTCCCTGCGTGACATGCTCACTGGCTATACAGAAATTGTAAGGATCTTGATGGGGAGTGCTTTGATTAATGAATGACAGCCATATTGTTATCAACATCAGGAAGCATGGGGTTCCTAGCTTGGCAGGGGTGACAGACAGAGCCTTCTCACATAGACGCGTAGGGTAAATGATATTTCCATGCGTTTAAGGTATAACCTTATTAACTGACGAGAGAATGACTTCTTTGAAAGCTGTGGGAGGGAAGGCGCCAATCAATCTGACAAGCCTGAGTCAGGAAGGCAATTTGAAGTAAGGGAGATACTGGGAATCGAAATAATCATGCTTCAGCTATCTCAGTGTTAGTGTTTCTGATATCACAATTATTTTAATAAGAAACAGAAGCAGGTCTGGGGAAGGGCTAAAGGATAATTTTGTGTCCCCACCCCCTATCTTGTTCTAGCTATTTCAGTTCGCTGGTTTTCAACCTAGTGGAAGCATTAACCACAAAGCCCAAAAAGTCATTGTTGACAGGATACCTTACTACTAAGCAACTGCCCCATCGTGAAACAAGACATTAAAGTTATGTTAGAAAATAACCAAGCACAGGGATTGTAAAGAGCATTTGCTTTGTGCTTGCTTCACATGCTTTAGTGTGAAAATATTCAACCATTAAAAGTACACACGTTCTAGCAGTACCACAATTTATGGGGATTTTAACAATATTCTTATAAGTTAGGTATGACTCCTTGACACCTGCAATACCCCGATACTCACGATACTTGTATGGTATCTACATCGAACGATATTTCAGAAAATTCTACGATGCTTTTTCGATACTTCAGTGGTGATTCTGCAATTTTTACTTTTATTTTAAAATCACAAAAATTATTGCCGTAAGCAGAACCTTGCAAAGCCCGAGAAATGCCAGTGCATACCTCAACGACGCTTTGTCACCTCCTCTTTCTAGTGCAATGGATTACTGGAAAACAAATTGAAAATTTCCAGAACTTAAATCAACCAGTAAGTATTTTTAAACATTTGTTTAAAATATTTCTTTAGAGTTAAAAAGAAGAATGATGATGGGTTTAGGTTTTGTCTCAAAATATGTGCACCTATTTAATTTTATTGGCAGTAAGCAGTGCTTCCAACATTCCATTTTATATTGAAACTAGAAGTGGAAATGACAATATCGAGTATCGAAGAATGGGTATCGTGATTTGTACCGAGAATCGAGTATTGAGAAAAACTGGTATCGACCCATCCGTACTCTTAAATATACTTCCCCTTATAACAGCAGGGGCACTTAAAATCGGCAATTGGCAATATCAGAAAGCTTATCTCTATACTTGAAGCAGAATAATCAGACACATATAAACTTCCTAACACTAACAATAACTGGAAATGCTGGTCCCGTAGCTCAGTGGGTAGACCAACTGCCTACATTATGAGGATACCGGGTTAGATTCCTGGCTGAAAATAGAAATGTTTTTCTAGTTAAGATTATTCGCTATACTCCCCAGAGTCTGAAAGTGTATATGTGTGTATGTGTGTGTGAGATTGAGATAGAGATAGAGAGAGAGATATCAATGTATAAAACCCAAAGAAATCCAATGACAACTCATATAGCAAAAGGCCACCGATATGACAATTGCAGTTAAAGGCGGGGGTATAATAAGCGGGGGAGGGGAACTAGAATTATAAATTACGAAAAACGATTTAAATTTAACTCTCCGCTCTCATCCCATAACAAGAATATTACTCTACCAAGGTGAACACGTTAAAGTTAACGAAAAGAAGAAACTCATTTAATAATTATTTAGTTCGGTTCAGCACTAGATGGCAAGTTACTTCCACAGAAGATGGTGACACAGCCAATTATATCCAACAACAAAAACAAGGACATCTTACAGAGTGCAAGGCATATGCTTCACAAAGACAGCTTCATCACATCACTGGAGAGTTATCCACCATTCTGAACGCGCCATACAATTTCAAACACTTACTACTACTCCTGAGAAATACAAACTGGCGTACTTCTTCTTCTAACTTCAGGGATTAGGCATCCTAGCGTCAGCATTGACGAGAAAGGAAGGAAAAAATATTATTATTAATATCATCACCATTAGCAGTACTAGTAGTAGTAATTATATGGTAGTAATTGTAGATACCATATGAACTTCTCGTACTGAAATTAGCTTTGAATAGTCCACTCTTTGTCCTTTTATGGGCACGATGTTTCGATGATTTATTTCTCTTAGCCTTCCAATTCCCGTAATTTTCCCCTTATAAACCACTCTATCATGTCTCTCCATTCCTGTTACACTATTATATCATAAAGTTTTACAACAGTTCTGTAATTCTATCTGATACTTTCACAAATGTAACAGGGACCAGAAATGCCAAGCGAATATAGTACATAAAGGGCTCAAAACGTCTATTAAAAGAGAATGGAAGCAACGTGCCTCCTACAAACGATGTACAATAATCGAAATCTGCACCCCATAGGAAAAACTGATGCTATAATGGAATTTAGTGATAAGGTTGATTAAAATGCACTACTGCAGTGCACTTGTTTGCTTTTTTTAAGGCGAGATATCTTAATTTAATGTAACAGCCATTAGTTCGCACCTATCTTTCGCACAATCAAATTACTGCAATGTATCGCTGTTGCTTTTGCGTGCCTGCAGCAGTATGAGCAAAAGATTCTGTATACCGATCTACACGCACGCAAACACTCATGAAAATTATTTAACTCTTCTAATCCTTTGGCTGTTAAAAAATCCTTCCAGATCAGTAGCAGCAGAAGCTGGTCTTTTCTTTATAGGAGCTTCCACTTAACCAGCGGATGGTCTGCACAACTTATTTCAGCGGAAGGAGTTCTGGTCACGAACCTCGAAGAGGTAAGAAATTCCATGCTTCTTGATAGCTTTTAGTATCTATGCATATTGCATAAATTCTTAACATATTGCATAGATATACCTATCTATCCTAATGAGTCACTGTGTAAATTACCATCATGTGCAAGGCAAGTTACGCAACTTCCTCGTCATATATCGTGACATAGTATTAATGCTAGTAAACTGGTGCAGCCCGCGATGAGAATTCGTTATCTTTGTAACCACTACTTAATGGAGTATCGCCTGTGCAATTTCCCCCGCTCCCACAACCCTGTCAATGTATACTGCGGTTTGAGAAAATTGCAGCACAAGAAGAAATTATCCGAATAACTCCAAACTTGGTAGAAGTGTAGAAGAGTGTGCACACAATAAGTGATTAGGTTTGCTGTGAGATACATGAAGGCACACGTAGGCCGAGCAGAACCCTCGCGTGTCAGCTCGGCAAGGTCAGTGTTGCGCCCAGTGTATTCACTTCAGAGCTGTCCAAAAGGTGGAAACAATAAAGCGAGTGCCATTATGCCTCGTCGACGTCAAAGGGAGTCATATCGGTATGTGATCGAGTTCGAACGCGGCAGAATGGTAGTCTCCATAAAGCGGGATTGTCACACCATGACACTTCCACTCGTACAGGGCATGCTGCTACGACAGTGATGCATGTGTGAAAGCAGTAGATAGACGACGTCCGTACGCAGCGAAGAGCGGGAACTGAACCACGAAAAATGCCCACGGCACGGGATGACTGTCATCTTGTCCATATGACCATAACGGACCGTACAGCTTCATCCACAGTGTTGGCTCGACGCTGGAGCACTGCAACAGGTGTGAAATCTGCATCATCGGTTCGTCGCCATCTGCTGTTGGTTGGACAGGTTGCACGCATGCCATTACTTCGGCTTCCATTGTCCAAAAACCACAAGCTCTTCCGACTGCAATGGACACGTGAACACCGTCACTGGGGTGCTGAGTGGAAAAATGTGTAGTTTTTTCGGATAATTCTCACTTCAACGTGTCCTACAGTGATGGCCGCATACGTGTCCGACGGTACCGTGGTGAGCGCAACCTATGGGGCTGGACTGTTGAGCGGCATAGCAGATAAATACCAGGTGTGATGGTTTGGGACGCCGTTGGTTACAACAACCGATCTCACCTCCTACCAACTGAGCGCACCTTGAGCAGCAACCAGTACCTAACGAAGGTTGTAGAGCCTGAGGTACTCCGTCTGCTTCAGGCATCTCCTCAGACCATATTTCAACAGGACAATGCCCAGCCACATATTGCGAGGAATGTACAAGCCTTCTTCGAAGAGCATCGGGTACCACTGCTTCCCTGGCCTGTATGTTCGCCTGGCATCCCATTGAACATGAGTGGGATATGGTTGATCGGCACCTGATGCTTAGCGGTCCTCCAAGATCTAGTGTCACGGAGTTGTGGGTTCGAATATAAACTGCGTGGAGGGAAATCCCTCAGGAACATATTCAGAACCTTTTTGATGCAATGCCACGGCGTATAGCAGCTTTAATTGCAGCGCATGGAGGCCACACGATATACTGAATCTTAGGGCTCAAAGGTTATGTCCAGATTTGAAAAGTTAAACAATTGCTACTTCTCATATACCTATCTGTGGTATTAAATTCATTGAATTCATGCGTTTCTGTCTTGTTGTTGCAAGTTTCATAAATAGTAGTGTAAGTGCAGAATACTAGGATCCATTTAAAGATGAAATGTACAAACTAAAATAAGCAATACCAATTAATAGGCGACTTGAGTAGCTTTTGAGATAACATATTGCTATCTAGAATCCATGACTGACATAGAGCACTGTACAAGAGGAGGAAGCGACTATTTATTAGATTTTATCTCAGATGTGTTTTATTTGTATTTATATATTACAATGTGTAAATAATATATATGATGAACATTGTAACTGGGCTTATAAGCATGTTATGTTCATAATAAAAAATAAAAATAAAATGTGTAGTAGCTCCGTGGTTCCAAAAACGGCGTACGGGGTATAGGTGAGAGAATGCGTACATGTAAATAGAAATGGTAATGTTTGAAAGTTTGTGTTTATTTACAAACCAAAACAGTATTTCAGACTTAGCAAAATCCCACTGAACTGACATTCGCATAATACACCTTCAGAGGCACTAGAGTGCCATAGAGGCGTCCTTATAGAAGAAATGGCTCTTGAGTATTCTCAAAAAGATGAAACAGAAGGTAATTTGATTTTTCCAGGCTATACTATATACATAAAAATTGTTAGGACGAGGTACACAGATAGAATGGGTAGGTGAGTAGGCGGATGGGTAAGTAAGTTGAGTGCAACCGGAGCAGATTCCACACTGATCTTATAGTTAGGTTATTGCATTTAAACCCCAGGCGTGAGGGAAGTCGGTCAACGGGCGCGAGCTAGCGTGTGCTTAATATTTTTCATTTCGGTGCCAAATTTCCTCCTGTAGCCGTGAGCCTCAAAGGCTTCGACATCCCCCTCGGGGATAAGCGACCATATCTTTGCCGCAACGTCGAGAACAGCAGTTACAGAGCGCAAACTCCGTCACACATCTGCGCCACATTCGCATACACTTTCGATCCTGGAAGTCTGAATTAAAGGTCGATGAAATAATGTGGAGGAACGGGAAGTCACGGGGAATCGAATCCCGAATGCCAGTACCACGAGTTGCCTGAGCCTCAACGCTAGGTCTGGTGAACGCACAAAGGAAGGACGAAACGCATAATATGTGCTTCGTAGTAGCAAACAGTCCTATATCAGCGTACTTACGATAATTACTTCTTGTATTCCTCATCCAAGTCAATTGCGTTTATGATACCTTTAGCAGGATCATGCTTTGTCTACGTCTTTCCGACGAAGGACACTTACAACTTCAACACAGAACGCTTTCCAAGGGAATCCATGTCTACCGACATAAAATTCGTTCTTGTAGGTACATACAATATTATTAGCGTGGTGATCATCTTGTTTGGAGACAATAGTTATGGTGTGTCGTCTCTCAGCTAACGAACATTAGATATGGCAGTAGGTTCCCTTTCCAGAACGTTCCCTTTCTATCCTTACTCATATAAGCATCTGACCAGCGTCAGGCTCACATCGAGTGGAGTCGATTCACTGACAGTAGAGCTGAGCTGAGAGGACAAATTTCAGTAGAAGGTGCGTTCAGTGGACAGCTAGTGCACTTCAGTTGGTGGTTCATTGGTCATTCGATTTGAGGATGAGATGTGTTCTGTTTTTGTCAAAGAGTTTCAACTGTAACGTTTGTCCTACACTAGGCACAGAAGTATTGAAATGTGTTAAGCAACTATGGTCTTCTCAATTGAGGCGCTTAGAATAATAACGACATATCCCAATCATTTTAAGATAAATGCCATTTTCTGTTCTTCCTTTATTCTTTCATAACATAGAAAGTAGTTAACATTAAGACTTGATATTTTCTGGATGTTTAACTGATGGGATTTCAAGTCTACGTGCAAATGTTTGAACCATTGTGATTAATAGTTTCCTTGAATTTATGCTCTTTCTTAGAACAAAAAATATACAAAACAGAAAAAAAAATGTTTAAAATAAACTTCTGCTCCATTTAATAACTTCAAATACACAATCCAGCTCTATTTCCATATTTTCACATTTTTCTTCATCAACTTTCTTCTGTGTATTACCCATTCAGTTGCCTTTATCACTCGTTTGTTCTCCCCCCCCCCTTTTTAGATATATTAGTAAATGTGTAGCTGGTTTTATATTTACTACCGTTCACTACAACGCAATGAATCCTAAATAAAGCGGTAATAAATAAACACTGATAGTTGGGATGTGTCATCTTTACACTGAGAATGTGTACGTTTTCACTACGGACACATTTTAAAGGTGGAAACTGAAAGCTTTATCATTACCCAATTCATTTGATACTTCTTCACATCAAAGGTAGATGTCAGCTGTGCATGATCATGCTTCTATTTCAAAATTTGATGTCGGTTGGAATATGCCGTTATTATTCTGAGCGCCTCAATTGTTACAATATACACTAAGGCAATAATAAAGTAGAACCCAATCTCCCATGTCTCTTAAATTTCTGCGTATTCAGATCAAAGTCTTTGGCTTCAAACAATTCTTGAAACACTAATCTGTATTATCGCTGTATATTATTATTTTCAAATAACCGACTTTGAAATAATGTTTCAAAATCAAGTGATTTTCCCAAAGCTTCCTAACGTATGGTACTTGTATATAAGCCTGCTATTGAAGTGGTAGAATGTCTTACCGGAAAACGAAGTGGTGGTTTAGTTCTGAAACGGTACTCTCTTCCTCGAGTTGATTAATTAACTGTTAAGGAACATATAGAAGATTAATTGAATGTTAAAAGAATATATACATGTATTGAAACTAATAATTTGTGTGCAGTGTCAAGTTTGTTACGGGCTCTGAATCGGTTGGGATTTTTTCTCCCCTAGGAAAGCTGACCGCAACCATAAATTTGAAGGGTCGCACCCAGCGTTTGCTTTAAAACATAGTTTGACAGGAAGGGGACATTTTGGGTGGTCTAGAGGAGGTTCTCGTAACTGGGATTCCATATGTGTTCTACGGACCAACTAATTAAAAATAATGAACTGAAGGGAGAAGCGAAGTGTCATATGAACTATCTGGGGACAAAGACATATCCAAGGCAGTCGGTAGCTGGGGGTAGAGCTAGATCGTCGTGCGAACGCACGCGGACAGAAATCGCGTTCATCAAAGCAGTCGGTGGCTGAGAGCCGAGCCGAGCTGAACCGTCGTGACAGAAATCGCGTTCATTTAGGTTATTTTTGCTACTGTGGGCTAAACTGAACGGACGAGTAAACTAAAGAAATCGCGCTCAATTAAAGGTAGTTAGTAGCTGGGTGCCAATCCGATGAGTCGTGTTATAGACACGGGAGTATAACCACGCCAGCGCGAAGCCTACCATTCAGAGTTCGCCTAATTAACATGTATTTCGAGAGTAATTGAAATACAACTGATCGTCATAAGAGAATTAACCTGTGTTTTTTTCCAAGTACCCTAATTGATCCACCCAAAACTTCCTGAATCAAGATATCCTTGCCACAGATCCTATATTCATGAATATTAGGATAACTCCGAGAGCAAATGAGGACATCGATATTTTTCAAATTTTATTGGCGATGCTGACGACCCTAGGAGTCAAGCCCCTGCCAAATAATTGAGCCGAACTGCGCGGCAAATCTCACTCAACACCCCGACATGCCCCAGTTCATAAGAGATCTGTTTATTAATCCAAACTAAATAATTCAAAATAATAAAACACACAATACATGTGGGTGAAATGCACAAGAGAATCTCGGAAATTCGTCTCGTCTTTTCAAGCAATTCCCCGATTTTGTAATAATTGCTTCCCGCACTCATGTTGCAATATACTGCTTATCTAAAAACACAACGACCATATTATAGTGTTAGCAACTTTGATAGTGTTTTTAAACACCGTTTGTACACTACAGATCTGTTGAACAACGCGAATCCTGGGCCAAAGGAAAATAAGAAAAAATAGGATCTTTAAGGTTTGGAATTTTAATTAATACTCGTACTTGAAATTAAATCCACTTAAAGCAGAATTAGTTCAAACTAAGAATTCTGATAACTGCGCTCTTCAAATATAATTTCAGTTCCTCTCAAATAAATATCTAATGGCTAGGCATTTCATCTCGTCTCGTGCAAAGCAATACTTGTACGCTCTGACAATTAGCACCGCTTTGGAAATATCTGGCCCATTTGTATGGCTATGTCTGAGGGTTTATATTAGAACTCATTGACTGTAAGCGGATTTAAGTCATTTTTGAGTTGAAACACTTAGGTGCATTTATTTCCATTTGTACAATTTCTCTGTGGAGACTAGGTTAAGATTCTAATTAAGAAAGATTCCCCGTCCAACCCGGAACCGGAGGATGAGGGGATAGCCGCTGACCACTCCACCACAAACTCATTAATTGATATATTATTATTTGACAGACAAACCTCAGCAGAATTTCTATCCCCTCACACTTTTACCAAGATTACGTAAAATTTCATTTTGTTCTCTCTCTTCAATTATACCCATCACAACTTCCCTTTTTACTACCACCGCCACTATTTATTATTATTATTATTATTATTATTATTATTATTATTATTATTATTATTATTATTATTATTATTATTATTATTATTATTATTATTATTATTATTATTATTATTATTATTATTATTATTATTATTATTATTATTATTATTATTATTATTATTATTATTATTAACAAACCATTTCTGCCTCCGTAGACTCAACTTTCATCTTTGGACTGTTTTAGAATCATCTTAAAAAGGTATAAGTTATACGTCTGAACCTATCCTTTACTTTGTTTTATCAAGTTATTCTATTTATGGTTCACCTTTTCAATCTGACTGTTAATGGCAGCTTGTGTCCTGATATTCATCTCCATACGAATAATTAGAAAATGTTTCCTCTCTAAATTTATTACACTCCTATTAATGGCAATGAACCCTAACGATTTAGAAAAGCAGACTGGCTAGCTGAAAAAGCAAATAGATAGAACCTTTCCAAACCCTATAGAGTAAGCACATGTATAGATTGTACAGGGAAGGGGGATACCTCGCGCATCCCGCTCTGTGACCTACTAAGGAAAAATTGTAGTTAAAGTCTGTCTAGTCAACGGGTGTGCAGTTCGGACACAAAGGAACCTGACGCTCCCGCCCACTAATGGCCGTCATAAATCTATCTCGACACTTCAGAAATGGAGCACTGTCGTTGAGGACCAATAGCAACCCTGATTTTCTCGAAATGACAGTAGCAAGTCTACTCCACTTGGAGTCTCAGCTGCCAAAGTCCCATCTTCCAGTAGACCTGTTTCATTACGTGCAGAAATGCGTTGTGTGTCACGATGTGGAGACCGTGGGAGGGAAATGCAGTGGTAAATGCAAATAAAGTAGTAGATAACTTTCAGTCAAGTGAAAATAATCAAAGTGACGACAATGGTGTGAATAAATTGGAAAGTGTTGCTGGGCCGAGTTATGTTACTGGAAAAGCCTGAAAAACAAAGTTATAATGGGAACTGTTTCTAAGCAAATTCAAGCGCTTGTTTTGAACACATAAATATTTGCTGAAAAATGATCTTGGTAACGGGTCGTGCAATGAACCTGATGATAAATTCTGGGTATTCACAGAAATACAGTACGAAATATTGTGACGAAAGGAATACCAAAGACGCTGATCAAGTGTGAAAACAAAATGAAAAAGTTTCTCTAAAGTAGATAATTTCACATGCGATTTAATTCGCCGAGAAATTTATAGATTCTATGCAAAAGGGAGAGCACCCACCTTAGACGAATTGGTTGCACATTTGCACGAAATGTATGATTTTCTTTATGGGCACTACACCTTGGGCGGTCTCCCAAAGGAGCTGCGTTTCAAATACCGCACTTTGAATAAGTTAAGAGTTATTATGGAATCCAGTAGTATTGTAGCTTGGCAAGTTTCGAGTAATGGACATAATTTATTTAGACGAAACCTCGTACGATACTCATGACGTATCGAGAAAGATGGCAACCTTGCAGAACCGTCTGGGAGATGGAGGGCCGGGGTTGTAAAACGATTATAAGGGTTCGTCAAGGAGTCGGCCGACGTGCACACGAGTTAACTAAACAGACTTTATCACAATCCCAGGAGGAAAAGATGCATTGAAGGAACCATGGGAGGCTAAAGGCGCAGGATGACAGGCCACAAGACGTGTGAAGTCTGTCAGTTACAGGCTCGAAGATTTGTCACACCGATGGAACTGCCTAAATAAGGCTATGAATCGCCTTCCGATAAAGTAGCCGTGTAGTGTCCACTGGGAATAGCCTTGATTTTTATCAAGCATCTGCGCCATCTACCCACGAAACCGTTCATATCTAACATTAGCTAAACAAAATAAACCAGAAGAACATAAATCATGAGCAATTATTAAAACAAAAGTTATATAAAATCCTCAAACATTTAGGTTTAATTTTAATTATTTTAGTAATAGAAGATGTTGCTTTTTTATTTTATTAGAGCGAAAGGTATTAGGATATATTCATTTACGAAAAGAACCTTTTCAATCAGCTTGGATTTAATGATAATCCAGTGAATAAAGGAGAAGTACCTACCTAAATTTTAAAAATCGAAAGGAAACTGAAATGCGAAATATTGCAAACTAAGTTATGGTAGATGAGAAACCGTTCCATCATTCGCCTAACGATCCGGATAAAAACACGAAAAACCTAAAGATAGAGTGAAATCGAATGCAGGCCTTCCGAATTCGAGACTCACACGTTACCGTGGAGCATGTACTCGGTATAATGATTCAAGAGGGAAGCGCAAACTCTGCAGAATATATGGCCTTATGCTATATTAAAGCCTTCATCTGTTCTCCCTACTACTGCAGTGTTTAAATCTATTACAATGAATTGCTTTCGCAAACAAAGGAGTAGCATTGTATCCCCCCCCCCCCCCAAAATGTATCCAAGAAAAACAATGAAAATAATGAACCGATGCGGTATCCACGGCACTACCGTCTGTCACAAATGTCAAAGCTACAAATAAGTCTATGTTTCAATTTACATGTTGATAGGGATAATCCTACTATATCCTGGAAGACGAGAAATTCTGCTTTTCTACTTCTGGTTGTTTATATGAAGAATGAAACGAAAAAGAAGACTCGCTAATTACCAAAGCGCTTAATCGACATTACGTAGTAAAAAGCATAATAGAAAATGATGCACTAAACGGCTCTGTTTTCTGAAATTAGGAGTTCCCAAATCCTGCAAACGAAGGCATTTACTGAAATTAAGCGACTATAGTAGAATTTGTGATTACAGTTCCCACATTTTAGGTACCTATAATGTAACACTTTCACTGCTGAGTTAGGTCTTACAAATGTAAAAAACTATCTATATACAAGAGAACTTATGGGTATAAAAACTGTAGCGTAATAATAGCTTGGATTTCATAACTATTACCATATGTTTTCGTAGATAGTCCACAAACTGTCCAAAAATCTCTATTTTAGATATAGGAAACATGGCCTTCGGAACCAGTGATTTGTACTGCTTTCGATCAAATCGCTCAAGTTGTCTTAGCGATAAACTGTAATATGGCGGACAACCATCTTGTTATTAAACAAAAACGTCGAAATCTCAAAAGTTACTCTGTTGCTCAGTTAAAATTAAGTTTTGCAATGTTTTTAAGTAAGAATCGCCATGTAAAGTACCACCGAGAAGATAATCATAAACCTTTATTCACCATTAAGCTTACATGAAGCAAAAGGTTTCGTCAGTTATAAAAAGTATTTTCAATGTATTTACAAGTACAGAAGGTTTACAAATTAATGCATATAAAATTGTAGGTGAAATCAGATTATTTGCATGGCTTAAGGTAGTAATTTTCGTAAGTAAATAACTTTACTATAATAATAAAATTAAACAATTAGGTACCTACTACTATAATTTGCAATAGTATTACATAAATTCACTAGCATGTATGTTATATTCTAAGTATTCTTGTACAGTATAAAATGCTTTTTGTTTAAACCAGTTTTTAATACTATAACAAATTTGTTTTGTGGCAGTTCTTTTATTCCCAGAGGAAGCTTATGGGATAATCTTAACTGTTGATAATAGTGGCTATTTATGGTCTTGCTCAATCGGTTGTGGGGTGTATCTAAATTATGTTTGCATCGAGTGTCATAACTGTGTACTGAGGAACGATTTATAAATAAATTTTGATATTTTAATAAACCAACTACTTTTGGGATATCCGATAGAATTCTATACCCGGTTTACACCACTATGCAGATTTAGCATGGAGAAATTTACATATATGCATTTTTCCAAAATATGACAACACTGCTCCAAACCTCTGTCAAGGGCGGCGTTACTTTCAGGTTTGGGTTTACAGGTATGTATCTGCAGGAAATACGGGAACCAGAAAACAGGCTACATTGCCTCTCGCCCTGTTTATGAGGGTCCCCTTTGATGGCTAATGCTTACAAACCAGCGGCAAAGGAGAGCAGTTCCCTCTACAATATGCCATGCTTTCACAAAATGTATATTTGTCTTGCCTCCTTATATGGTTTTAAATACAACGTTTGGTGTATATCCGACTTCTTTTAGCTTAATCAATTCACCCCTCCTGTCCACACAAATATGAATACTTACCAAAAAGATTTATTTTGGCAGATAACTACAAGGCTCATGCCCGCCTCGATAGCGTGGTGGTAGCATGTCTGCCTCACGCTCAAGAGGTCCCGAGTTCGAATCTCGGTCAGGGTTAGTTACCTGGATAAGGTTTTTTCCGCGGTTTTCCCTTATCCTTCAAGACAAATATCGGGTAACTCTAAGCTCCATGGACCCTGGACTCATTTGAGCATCATTTCACCCAATTCATTCACCGTGCGATATGACATAACGTTGGATGACGTAAATTACAAACAAAGCACATACTTTCGGCAAAGTATCCAAGCACCAGTTTCAGAGATAAATGTAATGCGGCGTCTTTACTACGTATTTAAGAAGTAGATAAGCTACAACGTATTTCGCGGTTGATATTACAGTTAACGCACGATGTAAATGCCATAAATATACATCCAAGCAAAGAATTTCACCACAGATTCAGTGTACAACTGGACTGTAACTATAGTATAGCAACGCAAAGAAAATCCCTGTAAGGAATGTGCTGTGGGACAAGGACAGCGAATGTGTGTGGCCCGAGAACGCTTGCTATACAAGGAGCAGACCGTTAAAAAAACATGCGCCCTATTCACTCTGTACACTAAAACCGAGAAGATTCATTCACAACAGTAGAAGCCGTCAGAATGTTTTTGAATGGTCTGTAACTGTACTGACATGGGGTGTCATAAACCTGTCCAGGGAGGGTGTGGGGACCTTCGGCCACCCCCCTGCGTCACGCCCCTCGGAGACTTTCTCTCCTGTGGAGGAGTATAAACACTTTTGTAGTTTTTTAGAAACAATGTAAATTTTGAACTTTATCTATACGAAACAACCTAATAACTTATTTAAACCTATAATAAAGTGTTAAAATGTAATATAACTTGTTGCTCCATGATATATATGAACCTTTTATTTTTCTGCAACTTCTACAATCTTTTGTTACAACAACTTGTTTATCTGCTTAATTGATGTAGAATCAGGTGACACGGGATGATTTTAGTGATATACACGCGAGTATGTTTCATCAATGAGCGGTCTTATTGACGGTTTATTCACCAAGTAGAATTGAACATAATCGGAGTTTTAAGTCATGGCGCTCAGAAACTAATACCTACATTTTGTTTTATTCTACACTCAAGTTTTATTTCTCTCTCCTTCCACTCCACTTGGGTTATATGAAACATATGATTGTACGCATTGGAGACCTGTGTAATTTGTGAACTATAATATAGTTTCCGAATTGTCTTCTATATATTAATTAAACGAAAGCTATGTACTACTACTACTACTACCACCACCACCACCACCACCACCACCACCACCACCACCACCACCACCACCACTACTACTACTACTACTACTACTACTACTACTACTACTACTACTACTACTACTACTACTACTACTACTACTACTACTACTACTAATAATAATAATAATAATAATAATAATAATAATAATAATAATAATAATAATAATAATAATAATAATAATAATAATAATAATAATAATAATAATAATAATAATAATAATAATGTAGTCTGTATATTATTTTACAAATAAGTGTTGTAGTAATTTCCCCCAGACATTAGCATCAAATAGGTCGAGTAGCAATTTGTACTTCAAAACAGAACTTAATACTGTGACTTTGTGGGTTCGTAGAATTAAAAGGCCGAGTTGCAGAAATTAAAAATCTCCTTTCTTTTCGTAGAAGTACTCTTATAGATTACAACAGCATTACGTTACGTCACCATCAGTCTACCAAGGTCGATCACAATAACAAACAGTGACAGATTACATCCTTAGCTCTCGTTACAACAGAGCTGGCTGTCTCTCATTTCACATCACTGTTTCACAACTACTACTCACTTTGCGAGCTGTCACGTCCTTAAATACGTCATTCATAATTCGAGATTGTTCTGTACAATCACCAGATATTTCTGGAATAAACAAGGCATTTAATGACGTAATCCGAATATTCTATTACCTTCCAGAAGTGTGAAAAGCTATCTGGGTCGGCATTTCACTTATCTCAAGCGATATGTTTATCTGCTTATGCAAGCTCGTTATCTAAGCGAAACCTGTTGTCTATTGTCTGTTATTGTCAGTCTGTTCTCTATTTGTGCCGAAACTTTAATGCCCGTTACCGCGACAATACTAATGATTAAGCTTCAAGCCGGATGCTGTTTCGTTGCACTTTGACTAGAATATAGCTATATGCGCACAGGTTTTCTCTCTAAAGTCCATCTTTCCAATATTGTCGGCCATTCACAAACTTATATTAGACGAGACTACTTCCTCTTTCTTCATCTGTCGCTTGTAAACAATGTATCAGTATAAAAGAATTAATTTAACGTCAAGTCCAAGCCTACTAATGTTGAACATAAAAGAATGAAAACAACTACGACTGTCCCATCTTCCCATTTACTTTAGTTCCTGTATTCATTCCTTACTACCGGGCTTTGTCGGGTATACAAGACTATAAGCATTTACATCTGAGGTTGGTTCTATAATGAAAATTAAAACGAAAGGTTGCAAAAAATTGTGGAAAATGCAATACTTCAGTAGATCGGTAGCTAATATACCATTTCAGATTGTCTACAGAGGAAAGCAGGAAGGTTGGCAGCTCTGCCAACAGAGGCAGTTCTCTCTCCACTTTGTTAAACGCTGGGGTCACACTTTTTGGGAGTCAGTTAATGCGACTATAACAAATTCGCTGCACGGGTTGCTTTTAGTTGATATGAATCTCGGAAGACCCTTAGCTTCCTCTCCGCATTTGGATCTGGTTCAGACAACGCCCAAACCTAGTGGTCCACGGAGGTGGCTGGAATAAATTAGGAGCAGGTACCAAGTGCGGTATCTCTTATCTAGGAAACTAATGCTTTTTGCACGGGAGGACAGACGAAGTGCATGTCGTAAGCATGTGCGAACAAGAGGATATAAATCTTACCAAAAGTTTCTCCACACGGCCCATTCCTGCCGCCATCTTTCATTACATAGCCAGAACACGTGTTCGGGTAACGTAAATCATTTCTTGCCAGCATTAGCGTCACTTGTTCCATACAATGACAGGGATGGGGCGCTCTTGTTGTCCGATGTCCTCTTGAAGCATTTGGGAATATAGATTCATGACATCTTAATCGAGATCAAATGTTTATGAAAATTCTTCAATTTTCAAAAGCTAGCAACGGATCCCTCTTTCATGAGAACGTATAGGAATAACACAAATGACCTATGAGCCACATCCCTTGAGCTGATAAGATATTTTTATACACAATCCTTTATTTACAACTACCCACTACAATGATGCAAATTTAGAAACGTAATGGCGTTTTTCCTCTCGGGTAGGTTCACCATACATACACGTCTTCGAATTCCATGATTCTATTATTCTAAACTTAATACAGGTAACGTATGTTTCACCGGTTAAAGAAATACTTCAGCTTCTTCTGTCGATTTTCACAGCATTTGTGGATTCACTTTGCTCTGAAGCACAACTGAGCACTTATAGTGTTGTGGACAAAAGGAGCAATAACTTCCGAAATTTGGGTGAATACATTTATATTTAAGAATAAAATGTAAACTTGTGAAATAAAAATACACTTCCGAAAGAATAGCTTTGAAGTTATATCAAAATAATCAATAGAAATGTTTTTTCTCCTGAATGGGTCATTACCTCGTTAGAAAAGCTTACGAAATGTGAACAGTTATGGTTTTATTTTCCTTATCATTCATGCACTAGGTCCATTTTGCTTAATTGCTTAGTCATTAATGTATCGCGAGTTATCTTGGAAAGACGAATCGCATAAATGTGAATTAATTGTTCTTTCACACTGGCAGTGTGTAGGCTAAATTGTGGAAACGTAGTCAGACTGAAAAATTAAATGCCATAGCCGGGATTTGAACCACGGATCTTCTGGTTTCCGTCCAGCCGCACTACCATTGTGCTACTATGGCCAACGTGCCGATATGACATTAAATTCTCCAACTGACTCGTATTTTCCCGGTAAACCACTTAGGAGTTCTCATAAACACATGAGACAACTACCTTAATGGCGACTTACTATATTGTAAGTACTTTAAGGTCCGGGCTTTATAGTTAACCACTATTAGGTCAATTAATGGAAATTAATTGTTCTTTCACACTGGCTGTGTGTAGGCTAAATTGTGGAAACGTAGAGTCAGACTGAAAAATTCAATGCCATAGCCGGGATTTGAACCACGGATCCTCTTGTTTCCGTCCAGCCGCACTAACATTGTTCTACTATGGCCAACGTGCCGATATGACATTAAATTCTCCATCTGACTCGTGTTTCTTCCGGTAAACCACTAGGAGTTCTCATAAACATATGAGACAACTACCTTAATGGCGACTTACTATATTGTAAGTACTTTAAGGCCCGGGCTTTATAGTTAACCACTATTAGGTCAATTAATGGAAATTAATTGTTCTTTCACACTGGCCGTGTGTAGGCTAAATTGTGGAAGTTGGAGAACGGACGGAGTGCGGCTGGACGGAAACCAGAAGATCCGTGGTTCAAATCCCGGCTATGGCATTGAGTTTTTCAGTCTGACTCTACTTTTCCAGAATCGCATAAATGTATAAAAATACAGAACTATAACAATTTTTGCAACATGCAAAAGAAGCAGTGTGAGAGTGGAAACTCAGATACATTTTGCTGTGTTTTGATATCTGAAGTAGATATATTGGCCAACATCATTTGCTTACGTGGACGCCAGAGATGTTTCCAAAGCCCTCCATACTATCGGACTTGGATAGAGGATCTGCTGCTGGTACAGCAAAATACATCTTGACATTATTTACTCAGCCGACTATTTCTACCCATCAGGCGCTCTGCCTAAAAACTCGATACCTCCTGACGGTGGATGAAAACACTTCCAACATGGCTTTCGTACTGAAACTCCATGCTTGTAAAGAATGCCCTCAGGGGTGCTCTAGAACTTCTCCCCTCATACGTTTCCCAGGAAGCCACAGGTACTCTCTATATGCCATCGATCAAGCACAGAGAGAAAGAAAAGGAGAGAAAGATCGGATGCTATGCGGTGATATAGAAACCCACCCTAAAAGTCGGTTAACCCTTTGGTCCTTGATGAAAGCCTTTGAGACATCTCAGGTATAGACTGGTCTTGCATTCAGGCTATCTCTAATCCACATGAACATCTTTGCGCTTTCTTGAAGTACACCTTTATTAAAGACCTTGATGTTAAGGTCCTTTATTAAGGTATCATTATTTACCTTTAGTCAATTTAGATCATTTTATCACCAATCATTGGAATATGTACTACCTACAATTATTGGGCAAGTAGTATACGGTCAGCCCTTGTGGCAGCTGCTCTTGACATATGGTCGAAATATTTAAAGTTTAAGAGAAGTAATTTAATATCATATCTGATACCAAACAAGAAAGTTCTCAGTTTGCTCAAGTCTTAGAAGCGTATCATATAATGACACTGCAGTTTACGTTAACACCTAAATAATCGGCTAGGATGGGAGTATCTTTTTCGATTTGAAAGAAGAATTTCTTTGTACTTCATTAAAAAAAAATTGAAGAAGAAGAAGAAGAAGAAGAAGAAGAAGAAGAAGAAGAAGAAGAAGAAGAAGAAGAAGAAGAAGAAGAAGAAGAAGAAGAAGAAGTTTCGCATCTGTGATAAATTCTCCCTCTGTCTCTATCTGATACACACATCCGTTTTTCATTAGCATATTTTGTTATTCCAGCATATTTTTGTATGAAAGTGATTTCAAATTAGGTGATAAATGCCTAGTTACGTTTAATATTCGGAAACAATATAAAAATCTTAGCCATTGTAAGCATATCTTACCTATGAAAGGAAAAAGAAGCACTGCTCTCAGATGATGGATTTGGAAAACAGTATACATGCAACAGAGAACGAGTATTTTGAAAACGATATGAAGTAATTTACTGGGAAAAAAATTTGCACTTTAATTATTAGTAGCGTTCAACCACATTCTTACTAAACATCACACTATAGACGATGGACACTATAACACGTGCAATGAAATATTTGAGCAAAAACGTTTAGGGCTCCCCACCGGCATTAGCCAGTTATAAAGATAGAAAAGCCTGGTAAGAAACCTCAGCCAGCGAGGATGTCCTGGCGGTATTTGAACCACACAGTTACCATTTACAAGATGTACCTTAACGTCCCCTCCATTTTTATTGAGTTAGGTTTTTTGTATATCCCTCACGATTTTCAGGTATATTTAAATACCATGAAGACCAGGGATTCAGATTCAAATTTATTCTGCCATTTGCAACACATGTTTGCAAAGCATCGTCAAAAAATAACACCAAAATTACATTTTTACGATTCAAAATAAAAACAAATACATCTATTTACACATTATTACCAATTTTAGGCATACAAAATAGATTCATAACAAATTTTAGCACAATACTAACAATTTGTAATAACCTAAGTCACTCTTCCATGTTTGTATTCGTCAGTTGAGTAGAAAGCGTTTTTCACTAGGTAAATCTTTATTGCGGAAATTTTCTTCACTTCTTCATTTATTGCTTTGATAAATTGAGGTAAATGATTGTATAAAATTTTTGCTGTAATTTGAATACATTTGGCAGCTAGGGTTCCCCTGAACCTATTTCTAAAGTAGCTCTGTTTTGTTCTCTATTATATTCACAAAAGTTTCGATTTTTCCTTCTAAGTGGTTTCTTATTACATGTTTGAGACACTCAAATATATATATATATATATGTATATACACAGAGTAGTGTGAGTATTTTAAGTTTTTTAAAACTACTTTTACACGAGTGTCCCCAAGGGATTTTTTCATTATTCTTATTGCTCTTTTTTGTTGGCTAAATGTTTCTAACATATTTTTCTTACCTGCTGCTCCCCATAAAATGATCCCCTAACTTAGGTGTGCATTTATAAATGAATAATAAAGCTTAGGTGCACTGTCCTCATCCATAACTTGTGTTGTTTGTTTCAATACATATATGCCCTTGTTTATTTTCTTGTTGATCTTTTCTATATGTTTGTGCCATTTTAGTTTACTATCTATAACTAATCCTAAAAGGTTTGTCTGTGTTACTTGTCTGTACTGTTAATGTGATGTCAGATTTTGTTCTATTACTGAGTTGAATTTGCATCCATTCAGTTTTTTTTTTTTTTTGTGTTTAGTACCACTCCCAGTACTTCTAAATAAGAGCTAATTGATTTTAATAAGGAGTTTGCTTTTGCCTGAACTTCTGCTACTGTCTTAGCCGGTTATTCACAGGTTATTGGAGGTTATTCACAGAACTTTATGCTCGCAGCCCACAAACAAACGGTCAGATATGTACATTCGGTGAATCTCCGAGATAGAGAAGTAAATATGACCTATATAGGGATCCCAATATTTTTAAGTACCTATATAGAGTAGGAATTCCGACTCAATTCACTACACTATTCAGCATACGCAATACACCTGAGCAGATGTTGTGTTTTATGTCACACACTAAACATCCAAGCTATCCTCGGGGTTATTAGCTCTGTGTTCAAGTTCGCACCTCACATAGAACTTAAAACGTTTTTAATCTTAGGACAACCTATATTTCTAATATTATTTTTCATACACAGCAGTCTGAATGTTAATACTGTTCAAATGGTTTCTTTACGCTTTGCTTTAACATAGTGCAACGTGCTGCACAAACCAACTTCTAACCGGTTTGTTTTCAGTGAATCATACCGACTTTGCACATAATGTGCACACAGATACTTAGGTACAATGGTAATCTCCTCTTGTATTAATGAATGTTGCTGACCTTTCTTGCTGAAGCTGCAAGACGTGTTGTACATTCTACGTCTACTACTGAGGTGGGTGAAATTGTGCAGGGAAGGGAATGAAGTTCAGCAGGAATGCATTTGTCTATTTTCGAGCTGAATACAGCTTTAATTGCAGAAGCAGAAAGGAATGCCTTCCAATTTGGCTCCGAAATTAAAGCAAATTCACTGTACCCTGAACCTGTTCGAACGGCTGTGAACTGTATAAATGACGAATAGCAGCTATAGGAACACTTGAAAGACTACCACCGACTCTTTGACTCGCATTTGAAAAGAATATGCCGCACGCAAATGGAATAAAGCGATATTTTCAGCGACATTGCATCCGGTAGCGTAAGTGGCACCGTGTTTGCGTGAACTTATCTGGATAAGGTTTCTTTTCCGGGGATTTCTCTTACCCTGAAATATGAACTGTCTGGTAACTCTAGCTCTATGGACCCTGGGCTGGAGGACATCAATGAAAAGCTAAAATCCGAATACGATGTACGACATGATTAAATAATTTTTTCCGCCACAATAAGAAGAAACACACCATTACGCAATACTTTTGTTACTGAAAAATAGGCATTTTATTTCAGTTATTTGATGGAAATTAATCATTTCTTCACACTAGCCGTATATAGACTAAGGTTTTCGATAGAGTCAACATGAAAAATTCAATTTAATGTCATGACGGCAAGTTGGCCATGGTAGCTCAATGGGTTAGAGCAACTGGACGGAAACCAGGAGATCCGTGGTTCAAATCCCGGCCGTGGCATTGAACTTTTCAAGGCGTTTTACTGTTAGATATGAATAATCTCTACAAAGAGTCGAATTATCTCTACCAGAGTTAATATAGCAGATCAAGCAGAAGAATAAAGTTAAAATTTGGGAGACAAAAACACATAATTCTCCAGGAACACCTACTCCAATAGTGTCAAAAATATATTATAATGCCTTTGTCTATCGATTAGCTCGTAGATGGCTTAGTCCGGTGTTCAATTTTTCTTTAGTCATCTGAAAAACAAGAAACAAATACACGACATCTATAATGTACACTATTATATAATAAATTATATTTTATAATTCATAATTCAAATCTATTTTTTCTTAGGTAACCTATAAAATTACGTATGGGACTAGCAAGATCTGTATGCGTGTCTCATAGCATTTGAGAACACCTAGTAGTCTACCGGGAAATATACGAGTCAGATGAAGAATTTAATGTCATGTCGGCATGTTGGTCATAGTAGCTCAGTTGGTTAGAACAACCGCACGGAGAGCGGGAGATCCGTGGTTCAAATCTCGGCTATGGCATTGGATTTTTCAGTTTAGCTCTATTCATTCAAACCTTAGCCTACATACGACCAGTGTGGAAAAAATGATTATTTCCAGTTTGATATTGTTCACAAAATTCGTGGTATTAGAGTAGCACGCTAGCTTACCTATCCCTTTATTTGAGCCCTAATGAACATGTGTGGGCAGAAGAGAAAAATGTTTTCAGGTCGATTCCACTTGCAGTTACAGAAAAGTTCAAGAAGTTTCGGTTACAAAACTCTTTCCAGTTAGTGAGAAAATCCATACAATGCTTAGGCTGAAAATTATAAGCAATTACATCGTGAATGCCCCATTATTGTTAATTTTCTTTATTTCTAGCGTGTTTTCAATTTAGAAGATGATAATGAGACTGATGGGAAATGTTTTACATGGTAGTTTTCCAGCTTAGCGCAAACCCCTAATCTGGAGGACCAGAATTTTTTGTCGGAGATATAAAATGCCAGTTTCTGTACCTAATGTATTTCTTCAGTTGCATATTGAACATTACTTTATTTAGTGATTCAGTTTATGCAAATGCACCAAAACTGAAATTATACATTATATTTAGGATAAAGATCACAAAATCAAATATGTTGTTGTTGTTTTCAAATGCTGGGCTTTGGCAATGAAGCATCTCTTGCTCTCCAATATTTCTGTGTAGTTGGTCCGGCAGGTAGGACTTCACGGGTTAAAAGATGTTCTTCAGTCATTTCCTCTTCTTTGTTGCACACAGGACAATTTGTACTTGTATACATTCCTATTCTGTGTAAGTGTTTGGCCAAATAAACATGTTCCGTAAGTAATCTAAAATTTGCTACTGCAGCTTTACGTGGGATTTCTGGAATAATTTCTGGATTTCTAATTAAAATGTTCCATTTTTTATCTTTGGCTTTGTTAGATATTGATTGGTTTTGTTTGCTTTTGATTAATCTTTTCATGGATGTAAAGGGTAAGTTTTTACTTTTGTTCTGAATTAAATTTGCACCTTTTTGGCAAGAAAATCAGCTGATTCATTTCCAGCAATTCCACAATGTGCAGGTGTCCACTGTAATATAATTCTTTTCTGTAGTTTTTGAAGTTGTTGGATCATTTTGTGACATTCTTTAATTATCATTGACCTCATTTTATATTAACTTATTGCACATAATGCTGCTTTAGAATCAGAAAGTATGACAGCATTTTTAAATTTATCTATTCTGTATAGAAGGTGTTGGAGTGAAATATGAATAGCCGTTACTTCTGCAACAAAATTTGTTGTGTGGTATCCTGCTGGTTGATAGAATGAGAACAGCGCACACTTAATTCCTGCTCCTGAGTTGTTGTCCAAGTTAGATCCATCTGTGTAGATATGTAACCATTCTTCAGGTGGGTATCTATTGTTCACAGTTTCTAATGCTAGTGCTTTTAGTACAGGTTTGGAAGTTTCAGATTTTGTAACTATTTGTTCTAAATCTAAGTGAATATTAATTGGTTCAAAAGTCAGTGGGTATTCTTTGTTTAAAATGTTTTCTTTAGAATTAGGAAAATTCGGATCTGTTTTTAATTCCGTGACTTTGTGTAGGAAACTTGTTTGTATTTTCATCTTGATTGGTTGTAGTAATCTTTTCTTCCATTTTGTTGTTTTTAACCGCAACATTTTTTCATGTTGTATTAGTGCCTGCTCCTCCAAAGTTAGATGTACTGGATAGTTCCGAGTTAAGGCTTGCATTGCCGTGATTGCAGTTGATTTTGCTGCACCGGTTATTGGTCGCAGGGCCTGATTTTGGCATACTTCTAGGTGATTTATGTTAGAACAGTTTGCTGTAATTATTACGAAATCAAATATTAGTAAAAGGAACTTAGGTATTTGTTCTTTGCTTACAGAACTCCTCCTTCTAAGTAACATGGTCACGGATTGTCATCACTGACTTCTTTTCCACTTTTACGAGTGATCATTGGTCCATAGGTAATTAATTTACAACTGCTGATAAGCTTTGTAAGTACAGTTTTTAAGAGAGTTTAGAAATTCGCCTATCCGCTCGGTGTTTCCCCTTCCCCTAGGGTGTACGTTGTAAAGGAGCAACAAAAGTAATCGAACTTGGTAGTAGCTCCAGAGAGAACATCTTAGACTGAAGAAAAGGAAGAGAGAGACGATGTACAAGATAATTAATGACGAAATGATCTGCATACAAAACAGAGTTAATGAATGCAGCACATGCATACTGGCAACCGTCTGTTCAGAAAGACGTTTTTTATTTTATAATTAGGTTTAGTAATTGGACCAACACGCGAGTCATTTGATGAAGGACTAAAAAACACAAATGCTCACCCTTCCATCACAAACTCTGCCAACACTTGCAGTTCTATAAAGAATAAATGCAGTTGTGTTAATCTCCTATCCCTTAGAGCTTTCTTAGAGCATAAAGGCAAGGCACCTGTGAGGACTGCATATTCTTACATGAGACCTATAACTACTAAGAACTTCCCAATATGAAATAATAGAAAAACACAGTTTTATCAGTGCTGTTAAACTGTTAACGCACCTTTCAACGCCCCACACAATACCAGTTGTATAAGCCCCCAAAAAGAAAACCAACATGATTACGTGTTGAAGCGGAATCTAAAAAAGATGTCATGAAAACAAATTATTAATTGCACTTTACATTGACCTACCCTAACCTGAGTGCAATCCAAAAACCTGTTTATATATGTATGCATGTGTGTGTGTGTGTGTGTGTGTGTGTGTGTGTGTGTGTGTGTGTGTGTGTGTGTGTGTGTGTGTGTCCCATGCTGAGTTATTCCCAACAATTCTTTCTGCAACGAAAGTGGAGATGAAGGCGTTTTCCCTAACAGTCTGCATAATTAATTTTCAGCTTACCAGGAAAGTCCGCCGCCTTCTCCTATGACACCTGCTATAGTGTATATTATTTGGTAGATCGCAACTTTACCTGATGGCCTTCATAGCACTATTTACATTGGGAAAGAGGAGATCAAAGGGATAGGTAAATTTAATAGGGCTACACAATTCCAATTGAAGTAATTCATGGAATCCTCTATTTTCTTTTCGTAATTTAAGGTGATGGCATCCATGTATAGCATGAGTTTTAATGCACATCAAGATTTCTAAAGACAACTTTCTATTAAAGAGTATCTACTTTTCTTCATTGCCTTAACTTTAAAGAACCTACAATTTCGGCAAGGAAAGTATTTCACTAAATACCGCCTTCGAAGCTTTCATTCATTAACAGTCTTCCACTTACAGATGATCTCTCACATCAAATGTGAAACTTCTAAACCTATAATCAACTTTTCCTTGAATTTCAAGAGCTTCATCGGAATGATTAACATATATACACCGATGGTTCTATTATTATTGAAGGAAAATGCGGATGTGCAATTGTTTACCCTGAACACACAGTATTACACAAAACCACCTGATTATTTCTCTATTTTCTCATGTGAGTTATTCGCCATAAAAGAAAGTTTGCACTTCATTTTAGAATCTGAAAATCCTAACTCCTATTTGATAATTATTGACTCAGTGAGTGCAATTCTAGCCATTAAGGATAAAAAAAAATGTATTGGTTCAAGAAATAGAAACCTTATCCAATGAAGCTATCAACTCAGGCAAACAAATTAACATGCTGTTGACATAGACAAATTAATGGAAATGAACAAGCAGATGCAGCAGCCCGCGAAGCAACCACTATACCTCCAGATGAAACAATTACAAGCATAACTTACCAAGATAATATTATCTATATTAAAAATTACATTAGAAGAAACTGGAAGAATCAGTGGTATAACAACTTAAACAGAAAACAGCATGATATAATGATTAACGGATTATTAAGATCTCCCCTTAAATAACTGAAACGTAAAATACAAGTTCTTATAACTAGCCTAAGAATTGGTCATTGCAGAATCACGCATTCACACATCTTATCCAAGGATCCAGCCCCCAAATGTGAGATGTGTTAGACAGCTTTAACAACTGGACATATCGTCACAATATCTGCCAGATACACAACAAGCTTCCATCTGATGATTCCACTGTGCTTAATGATCCGAAAATGATGAGTAACATTCTAAAATTTACGAAGGACGCTTCATTACTTCAGTTGTAACTTTAGTGCATCACTGTTGTGCTCAAGATTGTACCGTCGTTAATATTCCACTTTATTGTAAAGCTACCAAACAATGTTATATTCATATAACTTTTAGAACACTGTAACAGGATGTATTACTATGTTAACATAGATATTATGTAATTACTTTGTGTACAGTCGCAATTTGACCATGTAGTTAGCGAATATAAACAAGGTTTAAATAAAAACATTAAAAAAAAAGGATTTCCAACATATCTTCGCAGTTGCAGTAAAATGAGAAGCGAGCGATTGCAATAGTAGTTATTTTACGATGCACCAGCGTTCACACCACATCTTCATATTGTGACTGTGTGGGTTCGCAGAATTAAAAGACCAATTTGCCGAAATCCTAAATGTTCTTTATTTGCATAGAAATACACTCCGTAGCAGCAAAATTACATCACATATCACAACACAATCTTCCAAGGTCGATGACAGTAACAAACAGCGTTCAATTTACAACACTCTCAGCTGTTCTCTGCTTACCTCTCTCGACTCACTCTTGTTACATATCTTTACAGCAACTCTTGTTTCACAACTTGCCACTCGCGCTGGCATGTCACAATCTCTTAAATACCTCGCTGAGAATTTCTAGACGACTCGAAAATAAACCAGAACCCGAACAATCTCTATCAGTCCAGAAATTTCCATTTATCTCAGTTTGATTGCCTCGGCAGACCCTCCGCCCAGGGGCCTACTTCGGTAGGTACGGGTTTGGCGCACCCGGGGTCCCGAGCCAACAGTCTCCCTCGTGTGGGCTCCTCTTCGTGGTTGAGGGAGACGGTCAACATGCCCACCCACGTGTAGGCCGTGCGTGGAGACCCGTGGAGAAGGTTTTTAGATTCTTGTCTAGTTTAGAGTTTAGGACTTAGTGAACAAAATTTTTAGTAGGTTTTGATTGATGTTCTTATGTACGTGTATTTTTAATAGGTTTTGTTACACTTGTATGGTTTTTAGAAAGTTTTATATCTGGCTTTTGCCATGACTAGTTTTTTAAAGGGCGCTGATGACCGCCATAGTTGAGCGCCCTTATATATATGATATATAGGTATATATATATATATATATATATATATATATCACCACCATCATCGGCAGACCCTTATCTGCCTGTTATCTTTGTCCGCGAGCTCTTGGTTTTCACACTGCCCGCCTATCAGTTCCTTTTGTGTAAACAAGCCGCGCGAACGTACATACGGGTTCGCGACAATATATTATTACGAAGTGCTTTGACAAAAATAACATTTATATGGATCTGAACTGAAACAATCTGAATGCTTGTCAGTGCAAGCAGCACTCATTCACACCCAATGCCACAAAGGAATAACACCAGCAGATTCTGAAACATATATATGGCTATCTCTGTCATTTCTACGTACTGTGGACACTCCTAAAAGCACCCATTATGATAAACATCAAGCTGATACCTATGCCGTCACCTAATTTCCGCAATGTCTCGTCCAAACCCATTGTTAGTTGGTGTCTACCATCCGCTGAGGAAGAACCTGTCAGAATATGAAATATCAATGTTTTATTTATGTATTCCATCGGTACTAGACTCATGATAGAAGATTTGCAGTGCTTACTATGTTAAGAATACTCCCTGAGTTACATAATTAGTTGCAGTTTTATATATTTCGACAGACATGAAGTTACTCTGATTTTTTATTAGTGGTAGTTCCGAGTGCTTCGAAGAGCAGAACCTCGAAAAATATGCCACACGCACAAACACAACTAAAAGGTGAACATCCAGTTGAAATGATAAGAGTAAACCAGACAGTTCCTACAAAAAATTAGCAAATACGTATGTTATAACAACCACTGAAATGAGCATTTCGAATCAACAATTATATAAAAAACAAACAATTCTCAAAGCACCAAAGTTTCAGTGCCAAACTGTTATCACTAACTGAAAGCTCAATTACGGAGCGGCCGCGCCGTGGCTCAATGGTTAGACCGTTTGGCTCTCACCAAGGCGGCCCGGATTCGATCCCAGGCGACCGCAAAGTGAGATTTGTGATGGGCAACACGGCGCTGGGGCGGGTTTTCTCCGGGACCTCCGGTTTCCCCCGCCATCTCATTCCACCGGTGCTCCATCTTCATCTCATGTATCATCAGTGTCATCGCCTACGGTGCCGTATGTAGTAAAAGCGGGCGTTAAACACTACACATTTCATTTCAATTACGGAGCTAAAAGCTACCCGACAGCTATCGAGGGACAATGCAAGGAACTTAAGTGCTCTGAACAGAGCGCAACCCCGTAGGAGAAGAAAAAATAAAGGCTCACTGGGAATAAATGGTTCGAAATATTGTTCATTGTGTTATACTATCTGTGTTCACAAATTCCAACAAAATACTTTGGCTCGTTGTTACAGACGTGTGTACTGTGTGTGAGCGCGCGCGCACGCTGTGTGTGTGTGTGTGTGTGTGTGTGTGTGTGTGTGTGTGTGTGTGTGTGTGTGTGTGTGTGTGTGTGTGTGTGTGTGTGTGTGTTCATTCCTGAAACTCTGGAACGAGAAATATTTGTGCACAAATCAAAAACGGGCATCAATGGCTCCTTTAATTATATTTCCCTCCTCTTATGGTCTTAAGAAGAATTTATCTGATAAATTACCATAAAAAGTTTGCAGAATCTCTCTCTTCGTTGAAATTTTTGAGACACAATTCTGCAGAAAGGTACAATTTCATAAGACTGCAGGTCTTACACTGCAGGGTTAATAAGGAAACATAATAATGTGAAATACGGAAGCATTTTAAACACCCAAAACGAAACAGCATCCGTTTTCAATGCAAATCTTCCATGTGGTTTCAAACCCTCAATGATCCCTTAAATGGGATTAAGTGATGTAAAACACAAAAGATACAAACCGAAGTTAAGCAGTAATATAATTTATCACTATAAATGTCTAGCCTTTGGACCTCAAAACTTACTATCGAAAGGAATGAGCCTTTATAAGGAGAAAGCAAATCTCAAAATTTATACCGGGACGTTCAAACCAAAGATTATCGCTTAGTATGGCGCGGACAATGTGCTTATTCTTCAAACGGCACCAATTTCCAGAAAACCATTGTACTCTGTGGTACACTATGGTTGACAACGCTCTGTCTACAGTGAAAGGTGTACCTCTCCAGCAAACTTATTAACACCCAATAAAATCATTACCTTTAGCATTAAGTAACAATGCGGTATTTCAATATGACAAAAATATTGGTGCGTATTCGATCATGTACGGAAGCACAATTTTACTTCACTGACTGGAGTTTACTAATTATACCATTGATAATTATATACAACATTTCGAACGCATATCTATCAGTAGAGCTCGACGCAACAGACTTTATCAGTAATAATGGGCAAGTAGGCACAATCATTTGTAGTAGTCATTAATTATTCAAAAACATATTTGACAAAGAACAGAAATACCAAACAACATTCAATAAATATTAAAACTACTAAATTTCACTGTTACCTTAATGGAGAATAGAAGCATTATTTCTATAAATTTGCATTCTTCAATTATTTGTATCGTTTACAGTAATAATATTATGTTTTAAAGTGATTTCTCTCCTTAATACGTTCTCCACTCCCATTTTGGTTTGCAATTACTCCTGAGTATACAGTGACTGTGGGTTCGTAGAATTAACAGTCCAATTTGCCGAAATTCTAAATGTTCTTTATTTGCGTAGACATACACTCCGTTCAATCCTTACGTAACAGAATTACGTTACATACACAGTCTACCAAGGTCGATGATCACAACATTTGTTCACAGCTGTTTACTACTACTCACGGCTTGTTTTACAACTGTCGGCTGGCGTGTCACAATCTCTTATATATCTCATTCATAAATTTGAGATATTTCTGGGACAAACAAGAAGCCGACTTTCCGTACAATCACTAGATGTTTCTGGAATAACAAGACATCGAATGACGAAATCCGAAACTTCCAGAAGCGTAACTTAATCTGCGGCGGCAAGTCCTTTACCTCCGCTATCTTTATTTGCCGGCTCTTTGTGTACAAAAGCCGCAATATGGTATATAACGGGTTCGCGACAAGTGTTGCGTTTGAAATGAAGTTTAGAATTTTTATAAAAATAAATAACAACAAAAAACAATATGGTATTTACGAACAGGATGAGTTAATACCAAAGTGTTAACAGCTAGGAGTTATACACCTATATATTTTTGTATTGAACCATTTAACCTAAGTAGCAAACATTTTGATTATAGGAAATAATGCAACTGCTGATGTTAAGAAACTAATGGAAAGAAATTCCAGCAGTGCAAACTTTCTCAGTCATCTTGTGAGAAATGGGTGAACAGAAAATATTAACTGCAATACTGAGATTAACATAGGCTAATAAATACTATTAATAAATACTATTAATAAATAGCCGCCAATGACACAAATAAACGGATATAAATGCTGATGAAAGCTCTGATGCAAAAAAAAGTATAATAGGCCCTTGAGGTAAGAAATGACACATACTATAAAAATAGGCATTATTTCGTGGGCAAAAATTAGTTTATTTTAACTCCAGTAGGTATGAAACATATAAGTATGTATTCTAAACAAAGGAGTAAAATAAACGTTCGGGCTTTACACAACACTACACCAGAAGCGTCAAACTCTTGACTCCTACAATGTCTAACCCCCTTTGAAAAAAAGAGAAGACTGCCAACTAAAGTTGGTGATGTTTCGGTTCATCCGGTATAGAAATGCCGATTTTCTCTGTGAAACTTTGAAAGAAGACAGGAAAGTACCCAAGCTCAAAGTAACTCCTCCACTTATCCAGATTTGAACAACAAAAGGGTAATTTTGAATCAAAAGGCATCAATATTTGGTGGTGAAACACGTTCAAACAATTGATAGTTCTATCAACCCCTCTTTGTCCTTCACTGAGAAAAGAAATCGTTTTAAAATCTCTTTTTAAGTGTAAATTGATTGCTTTCGGGATACAAACTGGATAGAATAAGCCTAAATGTCGAAAAACAGTGGATGTCAATGTCATAAAGGAAATCATAAACTGAAAAATGAAGTACCTAAGCAAATAAATGGAAAAATATAATTGCCTTTAAAAATGAAAACAACTCATGAATACAGTTCTTGAAATATGTTTATTTTATTATATGTTTGTAGTAGTGGCAGTAAAGCGCTGCAAATATCGAGAAAGAGCAAGTAATACTCGTGTAAGTATAGCTCTGGAAATTTAGATAAATATATTGAGAAATGTTTAGATAAATTAAAACTTCTAGGCAACACCTTGCAAAAAATGAGACAATAACTCACTACATAGTACAGAAATATATGTTTTAAAGGATTTCGACCGGTAATAATCCAGAATTTCCTTTAACTAGAAAAGATTGTATGTAGTACTGGGTCAGGTTTTCGTGACTGGCCGTATAACCAATGTCTTCCTTTAAATCTAAGATAAGAGTGCCTTGTTTAACCTTCTGCACGAAATGAAGTCGTAACCCCTTTCTCTCACATAAATTCTCTGCAACATTTATTAAGTTCGTTCATCCCCACTTGGTTAATTCTCATAACGTTTCTGATTTTAAACATGTTCCATCATTATCATCATCATCATCATCATTATTGCCATCATCATCTTCATCATCATCATCATCATTGCTGTGTCGTGGAACATTAGCCACTAAAGTTAGGAATACAGTCTAAGCTCACGGCGATTGTAGACCACTCCACCAATTTCAGAAAATTCCAGAATTATGTCAGGATGTTTGCTAACCAAGAGCTAAGAAACTGAAGTTATATGCTTAGATTCCGAAAGTCTCAACCTTAACACTCATTTCATCTTATCATTGGGGATAGTAATTTATTGCACATGCAATATAGTGCGAAGTCCTCACACAGCTTTAAACTCCTCTATTTTCATTTTCATTACTTCTAAATCACTGTATTGTCTATTAATAAAATAAAAATTCATTTAAAATGTGTAAAATGTGACAAATGTGAAATATATTGAAATTCATGGCTTCTTTTTTCTAATGAAAATGTAAACACCAAATGAAAACTTTTATGGAACTTAGTATAAGTGCAACCGAATGTTGAGCAGTCGCATGGAATAACATCTTTCTTCTCAAAAAGTTGGTAAACTCTTCAGTTCTATCACATATTTGACACCTATTTTGGTGGCCAACAATTCCTAACATAACTGAAGGATACAAGTGAAAGTAAATTAAAAAGATCACATTTTTTCTGGTTCTTACGTAAAAATACTTTCACTCCCAATTGGTGCAAATTATGCAGAAAAAACAGTACTGAGTCCTGCAATACTGTTGACTATTACTTTAATATCCTGAGTTTACTTGAGCAATCTGCAATGTATGGAATTCTACCTGCAGCAAAGATGTTGAAAAATATTTCAGTAAATACGGACACGAATAGAGGAATGAAATAACTACATGTTGTGGTTTGTTCAATAGTTCTATGCAAATTTTAGATCTAAGTTTATTTTGTATATTTTATATTATTCTAATTTTGTACAGATTTTTGTTCTTGTTACGCTTAGCCTTTATAAATTAAATGTTTATCTGCACTACTTTAATCTATTAATGTTTAAAAATAGCCTACTTTTATGCATTCTATATCATGCATTTAACTCTTTATAAGTGTGATTTTAATTTTGGATTAATGTCATATTCAAAAGAGCTGCTTATCAAAATAATATAAAATACTGAACTGCAAATGCTACAAATTGCTAAACGTAGAAACAAAAGTGCTAAATTTAATGCGATCGGAACTGTATAATTAGAGCTAGTAATATGAATTCTTTTAAGAATTACTTCAAAGTAACAACCTTCTTAATAGATTTATTGATATAACTGATTCACTTTCATGGTAAAGATATTAATAAAAAAGATGTGTTTAACAGTGTTATGGATAGTAAAATATTGGTGATTTATAGAGAAATTTAAAGAATTGAGGAGACGGAAATATATGGAGAGAAACGTGTAATAAATTGGGTATAGAGGGATGGGCATGGATTAATAGCTTTTTTTTTTTTCATTTATACCCCGCCTTTAACTGCAATGGTCATATCGGCGGCCGTTTTCCTTTGGAACATATCGAAGGTGTTAACTCTGATTCGTTGGATTTTAGTCATTAGATCACGCCCATACTCGCACTCTCATTCATACTTCCAGACGCTGGGGAAGATGAGGAATTATCTTGGAGAACAATCCCCACCCCCACCGCCGGGAATCGAACCCGGGACTCCTAGCACGGCAGGCAGGTGCTCTACCGACTGAGCTACAGGGCCAGCCGGATTAACCCTTGAGTAATAAAATAAAGCGCCATGAAGGATAAAATTGGCCTACATAAGTGTCCACTGTACGAAGGTACAGAAAATGATCTCCATTATGTTTTGAAATTTAAGGACAGTAAATTATGAAGGTACTAATTTGTATCATCCAGAGACGAAAAATATAGGTCAAATATTGGGACGTATTAGAGAAAAAAGAGAAGAAATACTCAAAAATTTTAAAACCCTGTAAAGCTACAGGCAACTCAATTGTAGCTGTTTGTTATATAAATGTAAAGAGTGACTAACCGCATGTATCAGTATGATCAAAATTATTTGTATGAAATGAACAGTTGTAGAAATTGAAATAAAATAAATAAATTCATTAATAATTCAAACCAATAACGCAGTCTTCGTTAAGAGCAAGTACATTTTAGTTTGTAAACTACTCATGGTCCCCGCTTTCTTACCATTTTATCACATATGCTCATAATTGCGAATATGATCAATAAAATACACATTGTTTACTGCTATGACTAGTATAATTCCCAACTTTCGTGTCTGTTATTAATTTTGAAGTGCCCAAATTGGGTGACCAAAACTCTATATTCATAAGTCATAAATAACAACAGAGGCTGCTACTAGTTTGCTTTATTTTGCACTTCAGTAATATATCATTCATTACATTTGATACATAATATTCATTGCCTACCCTAGGCAGCTCCAGCAGTTAGGAAGGATTTTCGACTCTGGAACTCGAGGGCCTTCCGCGCGTATCTGTGATCTGTCCGCGTGAGGTTGTGTATTTCCTTCCCTTCATCTCTTCCTCCCGGAGAATGGTAGCCGCAATAGAACTAACAGTCGCAATGCGTGAAATGTCTCCTTCGTTGTATTATCTATATCGATCCGTTCTTAGTTCCCAGCATTTCTGTGTTAATCATAATAAACATATCTGCAGGTTACTTCAAGTTCTATGTATTGGTACTTGCTTGATATTAAGTTTTGTGGGTGGAATACCTTACTTTCTCTTTATATTTCAGACTATCAGGAGAGAAAATAAGAATACTATAAAATTTATATGTGCATATGATCTCCCGCACACACGTTGTACCTACATATTATTTTTAATACGTCAATTCTATTATCTACTTCGTCTGAGATAAGAGTTTGTAGAAATTTCTTTTAAAGAACAGTGGAAATAAAGGAGTACCGTAGGCTAAAGTGAATCAATATCCATTAAGAGCTGCGCAGTATTTGAGGGCTTTGACATTCCTTTTCATTGCATAGAAAAAATGTATTTGACATAAGTTGAATGTTTTAACGAGATGCAAATTTTATACGTAGCAACATTATGTTTAATTCCTACAGTTTACCAGATATACAAAAGTAATCCTGAATGAAGAGAACTTTTGAGAAAATTCCTAGTAAATTCAATACAGTCACTTCATTTGTTCTGAAGGTATCTTAAGGTGAGGTGGTAGAGCATGGAGGGTCCTTTTTGTTTATCAACACATCTTATAGTCTACTTGATAACATACTGCTAAAACACATTGTAATTTTGACTCTAAGGAACTCTATTATCATTTAAATGTCGCAGTGACAGTGTAGATTACACCCTTTATTAATATATGTATACTTATAAGAAAGTTTTGTGTTGTGGCTAATGTGTTCAGCCACACATTACATTTGATTTTGCAGCATTCATTTGTTCTCTATGTTCATACTAGAAGAAATAGCATACGTTTTGCAAAATTATCTTTGAAAATGGCTATATCACAACCAGTATACAAGAAATGTTGTGGAGGTCCACGAGGAAAGAGTAAAACTGCTCTAAAGGACAGTAATTCTTCAGAAATAAACAAAACGCTGAGTGAAACTAGTGATGTAAGTGTGAGGTTAGATGAGAGCCCTGGTATTTCAAGCAACAGCATCCAGCAGTGTGCCAAGTACTTCAAGAAGAAAACTTTTCTCCAATAATTTAAATGAAAATACTGGGTGTAATAATGCAGAAAGTGACTTTAAATATGTTTAGGAAACGACAAGTGAACACAAGATGTTACCTTAGGGAATGTGCAGGGATGATTTATACAAAGAATATAAGATGATCCTGAATATGACCCAGGCATGCATTAACGTATTGTTGCTATAACTTTGGATTCTTCAGCAACTTTGAATTTTTCTGTGTTTATGTTCCTTTTTCTCAGAACCTAATTATGTCAGGAAGATGAAGTTTTTACCAGGAGCTATATAGTGGTTGAAAAATGTTGTCCCATTTGTATAATACTCTAGCTCAAATACTTTCTAAATTCAAGGACGGAAACCTTGAAAATTTGAAAAATATGTTTATTGTTCATCAAATTTTGTTCCTACAAAACATATGACTATATCCTCTGCTGAAAAAATGAGACAATGTACAGAAACTGTCCATCTGTTTGTATACCGATTTTCAGCTCTAGGCTTTGATAGTTTTGTACAAAAAGGGACTTAAATATAGCATATTTTACATTACATATCCCCTTAAAGGCATGTGGTATTTTAATAAAACGCGTTAGAGCTATTTTAAAGAAAATACGTAAGAAGTAAACAGTTTCGCAATATTCCATGTAAAAGATAGTATAGCCTGGTAAGGGGGGGAGGGTTCCCTGAAATTCTTTGCATCGTATCCTTGAAAGATACTACGCTTAAATACAAAGTTCTGTATTTAAATAGCCATTCGCTTATTGTTTTTCTTCCAGGAAATCTCAAACGTATATTTACGGTGAAATCTCTGTATCGACATTTTGAGTACATTTCAATACTCAGTAGAGAAAGTAAAAACTCCGGAAATCGCATCTTTCTCTATGGTGTAACATTGCATAAACCTGTTTAATGCGTCCTTTTGTCACATTGTACACACTTGCCCAAAGTGGATTGCGTAATTACATTACATTTCACACGCTGTTATTGTACATCCCATTGAAAGTGTAAACGGAAGACATAAAGAGAATGGTGAGAGTCCCATCGCAATGCACTCATTTCCGCTTCTGGCTACAGATTAATTCTACTCTGTGCTGAAATGAGGACTATTTCGACTGCTGGTTGGAATTCTGTGACCACCGATGCTGCTTATCTGTAGTATTGCAAACAACAATGTAGGTAGTTTCTTTCCTTGGTTCTCCCTCTATTCCTCCTCTGTAAGTTCTTTTCTTCTTCATTCTTGAAGTGGTCTTCGAGGTTTACGTAATCTCTTATGTTCACAGTTCTTTTGTTCTGGCAATGTTTCAACCCTTGCACTGAACTATACCTCAAGATTCAACTTCCCTTATTTGCAGGCAGTTCTTCTGCTTAGTTGTAAAGCTATTACGTTTTAAATAAAAATTGATATCTGATTATAAATACGTCGCAGCTTAATAGTAACCCATCAAAAGTGTGCACAACGATAAACATCGGAAGTGTTTGCTTTGTCGCGGGAACAACATTGCGCACTATTATCTGTCTCAAACTAAAACAATCCTTTGGTATAGTAGCCTCGTCCATTGCATACCAGGCGCCGTTAAAGCTTTCCCTTCTAAGCTAAAGCTTTCCTATTAGTTAACTTCGATTTATTTTTACATCCATATACTGAAGAGTAAAAATTTCATTTCTTCCACCATAGCATTCTTAACGTAAAGTCAAAGGGAATTGAAGTAGGAAACACAAGGCTCTTCAGAGACGAAATATTTGTCAATAGCGGTATCACAAATATACGACGTACGTCCAGAAAGTGAGCTCTGTTTGGTAATAAAATTTAATCGTGTACAGATACAGAAACATTATTTATTGCCCAAAATTCTACAACTCTTAAACTACTTTTCCACATAACTGCCAAAATTTTGCAGCATTTGTCATAGCGAGGCACAAGTTTTTGTACAACTTCATAGAAGTTTGCCGCCTGTGTCTTCAACCAGTTGGAAACATTTTCTTTCAGCTCTTCGTCATTGTTGAAGCGTTGACCGCCAAGGAAAGATTTGAGATGCAAAAACAGATGAAAGTCGCTAGGAGCGAGGTCAGAGCTGTACGGGGTGGTGGTCAAACACGTCCCAGCCAAATCCCTGTAGGATGTTTTTCGTCTCATTTGCAGTGTGTGATCGTGCGTTGTCGTGAAGAAACACAACACCTTGGCGCTTATTCTGTATTGCGCGGCGCAATTTCCTATGTGTCTCTCAATAAACATCTGCTTTCATTGTTTGACCACGCGGTAAGAAATCAATGAGTAAGATGCCTTTCTTGTATCATTTTTCGAGGTGTCAAGATTTGTTTCGGTTTAACCTTTGCTGGGGTTGAGGCGTGCCTCCATTCCATTGATTGACGCTTACTTTTACGGGTGTCGTTTCATCTCCTGTGACTGTGTCAGAAATTCTTCACCGCCTTGATCATAACAGGTCGTTTTGTTTTGAGTTGCTCAGTAAGAAACTTTGGCACCCAACGTGAGCAAGGTTTACGAAATTTCAGTTTTTCGGTAACAATCTCATGACCACACCTCCTAACATGTAAGCAATTATAAGGTTTTTCCACCCTTAAACATATGGGTGGTCCTTCTTAATACGTTCACCAAGTTAGAGCACTGTTGCAATATTTTTCTTGTGTCCTCGGAAATTATCTTAGACTGTGCAAACGTGCTTCCTATGTGTGTTAATTAAGCTTATATTTATAGAACTTATATTTATAGAACCCTGTTTTACTCAGTATAGTTTTATAAATTTATTAGTGTTTAATAGTTATTGGCGAGCACTTGCGTAATTTAATTAAGATGTGGAGACCGTGGGTATCGAACCGAACATGCATATGCTAACATGGATTTCCATTCATACTTGTAATATATACCTAACAGTATTTCTAAACGTTCTAGAATTCTAAAGCGTTTATGACATATTTAATTATTATGCGGAATGTACGAGATTATTTATTTAAATTGTGTTTAGCAGAAGGCCCCCCCCCCCAAAAAAAAATGCACTGCTTAACTTTATTCAAACTTGTAAAATTAGCAGACATCCTTGTAAAAAGCTTCGAACATTTAAAAAGAGTAATAGAGTTTCCTTACTAGTTTTTCTTTAATTCCTTGGTTCGTTTTTTTCTTTGATTTTGAAGTATTTGTTGCTTTGCTAAATCAACAGAAATTCACCACCTGTAGGTGCCATAGCATAAAGGAAAGTGTTTTAGGATAAATCGGCTCACTATTGCAACAAACAAAGCTGTAACGTGCAATCTTTGCTTATAAATTATTATTGACTACCAGAATATCCAAAGTGCTTCTTTAATTTGCTGATAAATATCCCTCGCAAATTCATGCAAACTGATGTAATTGTAATGATGTTTTGCTAATAATACGTATTTAGTTCTTGTACGTAATAGAAGTACTAATACCATAACAGCATAGGTAATATATCTCTTTTCAGTTATGTTATAAAGCGTTGTAACATTATGTATTATTATAGGAAACATCAATCATTTAAAATTTATTTGAAAAGATCAATGACGATTTCTTACATTGAATTCTGTTTTATTTATTTATATTTTGCCTCTAAACGTTATTTTAAACAACGGCAACCCTGGGTATTCTCAGCTGTAAACCCTGCCTAACATTCTTCAACTCTGACCCCGGTTGGTTTTCCTAAGATTGTTATGGTATTGTGGTTAGGGGGAAGAACAGTTTTTCCCTACAAAGAGAGCCGGTTGGGGATGCTTTAAGCGCGGTCACTATAAACGCAGGAGAAGCAATAAAGAGAAACAGATTACATTATTAGGCTGCTGATTGGTAAAGCATTATTGTGCCCTTCCGAATATCTGCTTTTCTTTATTTCCTTTATCGTATAGTAATTAATTTTGGGTAGAAGAAAAGCGTAGGTAAATTTTTAAAACCACAGATACACATGCACTCCTAAGTTTGCGTGGTTCGGTTGTTTAGGCGCTGGCCTGCTAATCCTAAGTTCTCGGGTTCAAATCTAGTCCAGACGCATAATCGTTATGTTTGTTTAAAAGTATCAGGCTCATATCAGTAAATTTACTGACATATAAAAGAACTTCTGCAGGGTGAAATTCCGGCACACCGGTGGCGCCGTTATGATCCTGACAAATGAAAGCGTCGCTAACAAGCAAAATAATTTTTCATAAAACACATGTTCTAAATTCGCGAATATAAAAACAAATGTTTACAACTGAGAGATACACACCATACAGAAGACAGGCGCAGTTATACACTATTAGGCCGCGCCGTGACTGAGTGGTTAGACCACTCGACTCGCACCAGAGCGGCCCGGGTTCTATCCCACACTACCGCATGTGAGACTTGTAGTGGACTAAGCGCGTAGGGGCGGATTTTCTCCGAGTGCTCCGGTTTCCCCGGACATCCAATACCACCGGTATCCATCTTCATGTATCACCATATGCGGTGCCGCAAGCAGTCAAAGCGGAGTTTAAAAACTACAAAAATATACACTATTAACTTATTAAATAACATATTATTAACGCCTAATTTATTATTAACAAAACACTTTTATAAATTTTATTTCTATACCATATGGTTCTCTCAGATCAAGTATATAGGTCTCAAAAATGTTACTGCTAATCGTGCAAATTCACTTTGATACTTAAAATTGTATATCCTGGCCCTTATCTCGCATACCTCAAAAGCCCAAAACATTTGTATGCTGTGTAGAAGCAGTAGCTTATCTTTACGTAATAAGTATATCCTGCTGAAATAAAGCAACACTTAACTGAGGAAAACTCGAAGTGGCGAGAGGCAAATAATAGCGTATTGTTTCCTGACACTTAAGAAGAAAAAGACCCGAAAGTAACATTTAGACTACTACACAACAGTATTGTGACTTTGTGGGTTGGTAGAATCAAAAGTCTTGTTTGCAGAAATTTAAAGCACTCTTTATTGCAGTAAAAATACGCTTTGTACAAACCTGCCAGCAGAAAAATGACGAAACATTGACAAACAAGTCTTCAAGGTCGTCTCGTTCACCGCTACACATCAACTAACAAAATAATTCGCTGCGGTACAATTCAAATGTCCAAACACTCACAATTACTGCACAACAACAATTCAATTCAACTATCAACTGACTCCGCTCCTAACATTTTGCGGGGTTTTACACCTCCAGTCATTGTTCTAAAATACAGTACAGCTCCTGAGAAAGATCGCGGCGGCAAGAGAAAGACAGAAATATCCAGACATTTCTCTCTCTTTCTCTCTCGGCAAGCGTTCAGCAATGCGCGCCACTATCTGTCTCTTTCCTCCCTGCTCACACGTATAGCTCTGGCTTTGCGGCGCCTCCAACACAATAATGCGATCGGTGACAGTGTTAATTATGTAACACCCGCATTAATAAATTACTGGTAATGTCGGAATCGATTTACTGTTAATAAGTCATACTCCGACAGCTACTGTTGCAAAACGTATCTACACTCATGTAGAAAATACGTGGCAGGTTGAGTTTACTCCGCCTTGTTTGCCACAGGATCGTTCTGGTCTGAAATATGGTGTACCTAAGTTTAACCTTTTTGAAATGCAAATGAAAAGACTCGGGGATTTGTGCATATTGATGGATTTCCCTTCTCTTACAATGCTAAAAAACACTGTGTATCACTTGCTCCATCATGCACATAGTAGTTAGGAAAAGAACTGCACTCGAACCATAAATTCAAAATTCCAACGGAAATGTATGCCCTGTATTGAAAAACAAAGTTATTGTTATTTCCTCTACTACTACTTAAAATAAGCAAAGGAAGTAATGCATTCCACCAAACAATTCGATACGAAGGTTTCAATAGAAATATGTTTCAAGACTCTCGGAATTAAAAAAAAATTGAAAGATATCTGTATTTTTGATTCAAAAATCAAAAGTTGGTTTGGCATTTAAGTTTGGCGACCCATTTCAATAAAATTTTCCCATCATAAACAACAAATTTGAATTTTCCAAAAAGTGCTCTAACGAGACTTTTTTTTTATTTGTAATTTTACGTCCAACGTTAAGTCATATCGGACAGTGAATGAAATGGGTGAAATGATACTCAAATGTGACCAGGGTCGATGGAGCTTAGAGCTACCCGACATTCGTCTTTAACGATAGGGAAAACCCTGGAAAACCCCTTTTCCAGGTAACTCACCCTGACCGAGATTCGAACTCAGTACCTCTTGAACGTGAGGCAGACACGCTACCATCTACGCTACCGAGGCGGGCTCTCTAAGGAGCTTGATTAAAATACCACACCATTAAAGTATTTTCATCACAAATAAACTACATATTTTAATTTTTCTGGGGATCTTCTTTATTCTAGATGACTTTTGCATCACGAGTAAACCGTAAGAGATAGAGAAAATCTCACTGTACAAAAATAGTATATCTCTTAAAGCAAGCAACATTATGTCTTAAAGCACAGAATAATATTAAATAAGATTTTAAATTCATTTTCAAGTGTTTACACTTTTCGTGAAAGGAAATTAGTTAATTTTGTGAGTTTTATTTCTTGGCTATTTAAAGAGAAGGACCAGTACCATAATATGATTGTGGTTATGTACAAACCTTATATACATGAGCATGGTCAAATTTGATTTGCAATATATCTTTATGAATTCCAAATACGTAAAATAATTTATCTATGCGTTTCTGATGTGACTTTTTAAATGTTGTATTAAGATAGCATTTGGTTATACTTAATATTACCTTACTTTAAGACTGTATAAGCTATAAAGCAACATTTTAAGTTGTTAAACACATAACTTATATTTCAGAAACCATTTCGATAAAACAGACAACATAAAATCGTGCTAAACAGTTCATTTGTCACTTAAACTTTTTACACAGCGCTAAGTAATCATTAATTTTACTTTTGGTAATGTTTAGGACAAAGACGACTGGTCCGTAGAGATGTCCTCAGCGCTCACGTTTACTTAAGCCTCTCCTGCACACACCAAATTTTCGATTCTGACAAATCAATTCTCAGCTGACTGTTTTCTACATGCAAGAGCGCTCACTTATATAGTTTCCGAATCTGAAGAATGTTACTACTAAGAAACACCTGGAATCAGATCTTCCAGAGCCGAAAGCTCTCGAAGCTGGCAGCCGGCAGAACGAAGGGCACGTATGTGTTTTCCCCGGCTTCTGACGATAGCGGTTGCGATGGCAACCGCCGGGTCACGTCTCTAATTCCTTTCTGTGTATCACCAACCCAGCGTCACAGTATTTTACTACAGATTCTGTTAAAATACCCTTTGATATATTTCTTGATATTATGTCCGTCTCTAAGTATTTTGTATTTTAAAATATGTTTACTGAAAGTTCTACTACGAAGCATGTTAGCAAATACAACTCTTGGTATTTTCTGATATTCTACTAACTTTCTGTAGATACTGCTGTAGCGGGATTTTTATGGTACACATGCGATGTTCAAGATGCTATAATGATGCACCACATTGTGGTAACATTTTCTCTTTCTCCTACACAATTTGAAGAAGTATTTCTTTTTATAACTTGCTGCAATTTACGAACGTCCATCTTCTGTGATGATCAAACATATTCTCATACAATTCTAATTATTACAATCCTAATATAATTATTTTCGTAGATTTCGGTTGTCATTACACACACGCGATTTCTTCAATTTTCAGAAAATACGGTTTCCGTTTAACTTCTATTTGGGTCCGTTCGCTTCGACATATTCCACGATCCAGAATACGTCTGTTGTCTTCGACGTTACACAATCGAAAGACGCTTTCTTTGCTAGCTGTTTTACCAAAATTATTAATTTTTCCATCACTCGTTGCCATCACTACCAATCAAACTTAATTTTTTACTGGTCCACATCACACATTACATAATCTCATTTTTAAAACTACCAATCATAAAAAATTAACATTCTTCATTTACCTTCATGTAGCGTCATCTCATGACCTACTGAATTTTAACAATTTCTTTTCTTACATTATTCTAACATGTCCATACTGATTCTTAAACCACATACTTAAACATATTGTCACCCAATTATCGGAAAGCACGGCCAACTGACAGCTGAGTAGGGGACCAGAGGCATTCGGCCCACGCCCACCCATTTATCTCAGTCACTAACTGAGGGGATGATTAGGGAAGTGTCACTGGTCGCTGGCCGCCTCTTCCCCCTCCCCCGGCCGTCTGGAACCTTCGCGGTGATTCACTGAAACGAGAAACTTCGAGAAACAGTGATATCCCTATAAAGGGAGGCTGCAGTGAGTGAGTTCAGTCAGTTCTGGTCGAGCAGTCGTGAGGATCGCCCAGTGAGAGAACGGACTGTGTACGTGCATCGGAGAAGTGTACGTAACTGCGAGCAGTGGACCTGTGACAGACGAACTGGTGAATTGTAATTGTGTGCATTACGTAATTCTGTGTAATCGGCAAGTGCTCCGATTGTAATTCGGTGGAAATAAAGAACATTTTTGAGTGGTGCAATTGGACTTTTAACGTCACGAACCCACAAAGTCACAATATTTAAATATTTTTCAACTCTCGGGACTTAAACCAAACCAACCGTTACACTACTTTGTTTACTATATATCGACAAGCAACAACAGTATATCTCTGCCATAGAAGTAAAAGTATACAGTTGTTAGATGCAGTTTCTCCAAACTATGGAGAAGTGCCCGTAAAACCCCACGTTGCAATAATCTGCGACATAGATTTAAACCTCTATAAGCCCATCTCTAGAGCAAGACTTTTAGCCCTTAAAAGAGCAGTTTTAGTGCCGCCATTCTCAGTGCATCACCCATAAACTACGCTCAGGAGACAAGAATTACTGTTGCTTACACTCGGTTTAACTTTGATCGCAAATCCCATAGCCGTGGCCTTTCATAACCTTGGGTACCAACTTCCAAGTAATGCCTCTACTGCAGTTTAAGCTACGAGAGCTTTACGTGCAAATAAAACTTCCCTACATAGTGTTATGTTTTATTAATTTTCTTCTTCATCCAGACTTCTTGTCTTCTGATCTGTAGAGCGAAAACAGACCCTAAAGAGGGTTTCCAGCAAAAATGTGAAGTTAAATTGCCTAAATTTTCCGTTGTCGAAATACATCCCTGGTCAAATTTTTGCACACCTATTTATAGTCTTCTGAATAATCCTGTTCAAATGGCTGCCAACAAATACAGAAACAGAGCAATTCAATGGTGCAGAATTCAGTAAACAAAAATTACAAGTATAACAAAGAAGTGGCGACGACTAGATACAATTACAAATTATCAGTAAGACAATCAAAAGCAATGGCATAGTTAAATATGGGATAAGAACTAATATTGTTTTGAAAAATAAAACAGTGAAACGACTACCACATTTTAGGTTTTTATGATGCGATATTACTTATGAAGAAGATAAAGATATAGAAAACGAAATACACAAATTCCAGACTATACCTATGTGGAACATTAAAGGAACTTTAGGTCGGAAAACAAGAATATATTCAGAACTTAAATTATACAAAACATTATCTGTTCCTTCCTTGCTGACCAATGGGAAGGCTCAGGCGGTTTCATCTGTAGCCCGCATTCGGGAGGCCCGGGTTCGATTCCCGTGACCGACCTACTTGATCCATGGCCTTTTTCAGGGGGTTTCCCGGATCGCTAGGGAATGCTGGTTAGGTTAATTACATCCCCAAAATTTCCTGTCCCTCCATTTCATCTCCATTATTATTTCACATCATCTCTCATCTGGTGGTCTCTTTCAGGGTAGAAGTGTCGGCGGGTGTCTCGGCGGTGCATGGCGGGATGATACGCTATGATCAAAACTACTTCCTCCTCCGGTAGGTCGGTTGCCGGTCTCCGCGCCTCTACTTGGACAATTTCAGGACCGCCAGTCAGGGAACTTTGGGGCTCGGCTGCTGGGGTCGTTGCCATCCCGTAGTAGGGGAGAGTGTCCGTTGTTCTGGCCTATCGGAGGAAGTCTCTATCTAAGGAAACTGTAGGGACCTTGCCCTCTGCACTGTCGTGGCTCCTTTGGTCGGCAACCCTCTGTCTCCTCTCACCTCACTCTTCCTCCCGTGGGTACCCCATTTGGGGGCATTGGTCCTAGCATGGTGGCGTACTTAACGAATCCCCCTCCATAGTGAAATCCTAATCCTCCCTTGCTGTATAGAGGGGAAAGTTTGGTAATTAAATCATAATTAAATTAAAGCAGTAGAATACAACCAGCTGAAATGCAATTTCTGCGGAATGTGAAAGGATAAATAGAATACGAAATGAGCAAATAAGAGAAAAATTAAACATATATAAATTAGAGGATAAAACTTAAACAAAAACAATGGGCGGAACACATGATGATGAGTGAGGAAAGGATACCTAGGAGAATCTCTCTATATAACCCAAGAGGAACACCAGATGTCGCCCGACTACGCAGAAGACAGACTCCACTGATGACTTCGCCGGAACGGGCTGCATAGACTAATAAACCATATAAAAGATGTCTATCACCGTGGTAGGAAGACAGGTCTGATTTGCGTACAAGAGGTCTCAACTCGGCCTGGTGAGCTGTACGATAAAAGTTTATCTTAGGGTTTTCCTTACCCTCTGAAGGGAAATATCGGGTGATCATAAAACTCTATGTACCCAAGGCTCACTTCAGTGTACTTTCATCAGTTCACTGCACAATACAACTTATATTAAAACGACTTTAACGATTCTAATTAAAGTATCACACGTTTAAGCCATTTTATGACAAATAAATGTACAGTTTGACTTTTCTATGAATAAACATCTTCATCCTGATTGGCTTTTACATAACTGGTAAACCGTAAACTGCAGACAAGACCGTATTACACAAGAAATGCAGATCTCAGGTTTACAAATACATGACATTGTACTTTTATATTTTGCATTTAACTGATGAAAATTCAAATGTTACATTAACATTAAAATTATTGGATATCATTTTCGACTCATTATTGTTCTGAACTTTCGAATACGTATACTTTTCTCAAATATGAATTGTTTTTGTTAATGTAAACAGAATGGACTTTCATAGACACTACAAAGTAATGAACTAAAAAAATCACCTTTCTTAAACCTTAGAAAGGAACATCCTTTTTCCCCTGTTTATGAGGAACACCCGTCTGAGAGATGGACACATTTTTTATACTTATAAAAGGAACATCCGTCTATGAGATGGTTGTATTTGCTTTAAATGTTTTACACACTAACTTACTGCAAGACATATAACTGTATATTACAACGGTTTTTTTACAAAACTAAGCAAAATATTAACTTTATAATCGCACAGTGAATGAAAATAACATTATATGTCAGCAACATAAGCACTGCACAGTTTTCTTGAGTATTCTAAACACGTTGGAGTTTCACATTTGATGCACTTGTAATTTGTCATTCTGTTCTGATAAGGGCAATGACGACAGTTCTTTTCTGGTAGCCTATCACTCTTTATAGCCCTTGTGTTGATCCTTCTTCCAGAGTCCTGATTCTTCGACTTGTTAGTTGATGTGTAGTATCAATTTCATTCAAGGCTTCTACTATACGATTTTTCAAACCATCATGTTGATTTTACACCTTCATTCTTTGTTGTAAATGAATTTTCATGAAGATATTCCAAGGGCATGTATGAAATCAAATCTGCTCACTTTTCTAGCTTTTTCAAAATGTGTGTACAGCTTTATTGGAACTTACTGCAATCGAATGACAGAATATAGCAATGTGCCATCTTCTTGTCCTTCTGTTTACATAGTACTTACTGTATTTCATGTCAAGGGTGTCAACTCCAGATTTCGTGGAGTTGTAGAAAGAAATAACTTCAGTCATTGCATCAGTATACTCGATATGGTGCATGAATGACAATAAAATGACTGATATTGATCTCTTTGGTACATAAGAAAGACGTGTCTATTGCTTTGTGTATCCATATATACGATCCTATGATCCTACGGGTATGGCCTTGATAGTGCGATTCGAAAATGTATTCGGATTACTACTCATTGCAGGAAGCTAAATTTGCAAAAATACTCAGCTAATCGTACAAATAAATATTACGAACTCATAATAAACATGTTTACACCAAGGAAAAAACTGCTTTTTACGTTACAAGGAACATCTGTCTAGGAGACGGGTATTTTAAATTACCCTGGGAGGAATATCCGTTTGTCAGGCGACGTGTTCCGTAAACAATAGCTGCTTCCGGTCGCAACAATCCCTTGATGCAACGGACTATATAGACTCCCTGAAGAGATTCGCGCGCGAAATTCATAAATGTGTCATCTGGTAGCAAAAAGTGAAAGTATCCTCCTGCAAGACGGATTTTCCGTTCTAAAGGTTAAGTTTATCGTTTCATATTTTCCTTGTACCTATAGCGAAATATCAAATGAAATAAAATACATTTCTTTTTACTTCAATTAACCTGAAGTAGATTCAGGAATAAGCGTTCATAAGACTTTTCTGTACAAGAGTAGAGAAAATTAAGTAAGTGCAATACTTAATTAATTCTGAGACTGAGGTTACACAATCTGGATGGACTAAACGCTCAAACTTCAAGCATAAATGCTTCGATTAAACTACCAGGCACACATTCACAGAAGTCAATTAACGTAATTATGTGATTTCGGAGTATGTTAGCTATTACTTACAGGGCATCATGTGTTGCAATTTCATCTTTGTTATACCATAAGCGCAACGCCAATATCTCTTCCTTAATGATATAATTATAGTCAGAGTTGCCTGAAATGTGTGTAATCTAATACGTAACTTAGAGCATGAACATAACAGTAACTCACCTTACCTCAGATATCAGCTTTAGAGAGTAATTTTAACAGCACAGAGCTAATTACAGCCTGTATAGGAATAACCTTTGTAATGTAGTTGAAAAGGTATACTTCGCTTTAGGAGAAACATGTAATCCGGTTTTATTTTAGTTCTTTGAGGGGCGCCGGGGTAGCGCAGTGGTTTCGTTCGCGGTTTCCGTGCTACGTGTCCCGAGTTGGATTCCCGGCTCTGGGGTTGCCGATTTTAAGTCGGCCCTATCCACGCCTTCACCTCTGTCTAGCACATGTGAAGTGTCCCCTACGCCCAAAGTGGTTCGGAGTCTACGGTATAAACTGTAGGCCCTCTCGTCTCACCGCCATCTTTGCTATCACGTTACCATTTGGAGGTAATGGATACCGCCCTCTGGGTGCCTCCACCTGACAAATGGGTCCGATCATCACGTGGTGGTGAGGTTACCCCGAAGGCCAAGGTTGCCATGTGGGGAGTGTTGGTAACCAACCACTTTCGTTTTTTAATACTTGTGCATTAGTTCGGTACTACTGGGTACGACATTTTTAGGCTCTCACAAAACGTGCGGCTGCCAGAGTTTGGGTAACACATTTAAACATTACCTTTTGTTGTGTATATAGAGCAGGAATGGCCACTACCTTAATATTGGGGGACGCAAATTTATGAAACATGCAAGCCGCATGGTACGAGATGTTTATAAAATGGTTTATAAAATGAAGACATTTTTCATTTTATAACAAATGAAGGAACATCTATCTTTTGCACTACACATAACATAATGTTCAATTACACGTGAAGAAATGAGACTTTACTTTTGAGAAGTGCTTTTTCGAGTGTTCATTTTTGCTGTGGGTTTTAAAACAAAAACTGGTTGATAATTGATAAGCGCAGTTCGCAAAAGTACACGTAAATGTTCATCAGTCAGTTCAGATCGACATTTAGATCTAATAAATTTAAGCGTTGAGTACAGTGAATCACACACATAAAAGTCCCAAAGATTGAAATAAGTCTCTCAGCACACTCTTTTATTAGTGGTTATTTTTCTTCTAGGACATTCTCCCAAAATTCTATGGTAGAAACGCCATTTCGTTTGGGTCCTTTTAGTCCCTCCTCCTCTTGTAATTCTAGTAGCTCCAATTCTACAGCTTCTGTATCCTTTGTTTTGGCGATGAAATAGGTCAGCTAGCGCCCCACAACAGCAAAAGAGTTTTCTAGGAATGAAAATGAAGGTTTAAGTGATCTCAAATCATTAAATCGGCCGTTGATTTTCTCAACAAGGCCAGACGTGTTACTCAGCAGTTCTCTTCAAACATTTGAAGTGAGAAAATGTTTTATGCTGAAGCTTTAGCTTGCTGTGAAAGCTATATAGTGTGGGTCAAAACAGAAATAAGTTTTTCTGTTTCTTTTAACGACATATTTAGCCATTGCAAATGATGGACCACAACTGTAACAGATGCCAAACTCTAACAACCACTAGGGTCATTAAATTCGGGGAAACATTTTCCTTTTCCGCTGCCCTCGAGGAGTTATTGGTTTCAATGAATAATTGTATTAATTTTATTTTAAGCTTGATGTCAAGAGCTGCACAAGACTGACTCAAGAGCCATATGCGGCTCGCGAGCCTAGTTGTGGGCACCGATGATGTAGAGGAACACAGTGATCCATTAACCACCTTTGGAGATTGATATGAGGCTTAAGTTCTGCACTACGACGGCCATATATTTTATTACTAGGTCACTTTTTAAAGCATACCTATTTCTTTAAGCTAATAGAACATCATTTTACAAATATTTTATCATTCATTACGTTGCACTGCTTTTCTACATAGTCACGGCTGTTATTTAGACACTTGTATCGGGAAAGCACTATTTTGTATGCCTTCGTCAAAAATGATGCCCCCTGTGACGAAAGCCAAGTCTGCACTTCTTGTTAAACATCCTCGTTGCAATGATTTCCACCAAGGAATTCCTTCGTATAAAGAAACAGATGATGTCAAATCCGGACTGCGGAGAGGGTGATTGAATTGCGATCAAATCTTGAGCTTGTTTGACTGTGTATGGCCGGACATTGTCACTCATTATTTCTCCATGAACCTCATACAATTGCTGATGCAGTAACTGACGTGACTTCGCAGCCATTGGGTCGTTCGATTGGTTTAAACATATCGAAAGGTTTTAAAAACACGAGAAAACAAAATGACGATCGCTCACAGCTGCGTCTGACTTTTTGAATGCAAAAGTGATCGCGCATGCTGAAAATCGAGACTGAGCACTGCAGTAAGTGGCAAATATTTACACAATATATAGATTTACACACACCTCGCAGGATGCTGAATTGAGAATATTGTTCTGTCGCACATGATCAATGGAGGTTAAGATTGAAAAGATTCAATTATACGAGGTGAGACTTCTATTCCTATTCATTGTGATCTATGCAACACGCAGTTTATAGTCAAATGTGAAAACATTGATCCTTTTAGTTTAAAAGCTGTTATTGCAGCTGTGCCCTTCTATTCGGTGCTCTACTCCCCCAGCCCTGAATGAGGACTAAGAAGTTGTGAAAATCTTAAACAAACTGTTCTTTATGCATAGGTATAACACTAACGAGGTAATAAATGAATGCTTTCCAGTAGTAGGGGAAGGCGGGAACTGGCACAGGAATGCTTGTTTTAAAGACCGTTCAATGCATTGTAAATGGGAGAAAAAATTGTTCCAAAAACCTATGACAGATTTTGGAACAGTCGTATCGTTGTTTTTGAAAACAGCCTATACGAGAGGAAGGCAGCACAGCGATGCGCAGATGCCTGAAACATTGTTTCAGAATCCCTTGGGTGGATTTTGGAACCGTCGAATCGTTGTTGCTGTTTTTTTTTTTGGAGTAGAAAAAAAAACCTATGCTAGAGTAGGCGGGACGATATGTTTTTTCGGGGGGATCGGAAAGTTTGGAAATGTGAATGAAGAGAATTGTGCTAATCTGTATGAAAATCATTGCAATGCTGGAGTGTGTAAATCGGTTTATGTGGGTAAGGAATGACATAAATATGTTAAAAAAATAAGAATTATCATCATCTCTTAGGAAGTCGTATGCCTGTGTGTATGATCATGAGAGATGGCAGTTGAAAGGATATGCTTCATGTACAATCCTCGCTTTGAAAAAGAAAAAAAAACTAAGATCGCCCTCCCCCCACAAACTGTCGTTCCCCGGTGCAAGAATCAACATGTTCAAATCATTGTCCCATTCCATCCAAATTGCTCGTATAGCTTATGAGCAATACGTGACCGAAAAAAGGTCAACAAAAAGGAGGTCATCAAGTTATACACGTGTACAGAGAACGTCCTCCTCCCCACCATCCCTACCTTGATGCAAGACTGAACATGTTTAAATCGTCTCCTATCCAGCCACGTCTGATGGGTGAGAGTATGATCGAATTGTGTGCACAGTTACTTGTGAGCCGTCAAGATGAACAGTGAAATAATCAAAAGTGCTATCGAGAGCGACAATGCATGCTGGGTGAATCTTGCCGATTACGAGAAGATGAAGCAACACTGTCTGGAAAAGCACGAGGAACATTGTAATGGTGATACGCATAGCATCATCTGCAAGGAACCTTCACAACATGATCAAATGACCACATTCTTTCGTTGTGGAGAATACTGCGATGTGTACCATAAGTTAAAGGGGTAAGTAAGATAATGCAAAAAATATATTTTTGACTGATATTACTATATGAGGTATCAGAACTAAAACAATACAAACTGTGTAATTGCAGAATGTATGAAGGTGAGGATGTGCCACCCTATCAGGATGTGGATCGTTCGAAGCCTGTGCCTGAAAGAACCGTGCAGCCCATGGACGAGAAAGAATGTGTAGAAGAAGAAGAAGAAGAAGGCAGGTTAGTACAAATAAACAAGACAGACATAGTGGCAAAAGAGCAAGCTATGTTTTATTTTTCATTTTTAATCGTCTGTACATTTGTCTCCAGGTCCGATAAGAAGCCTGATAAGAAGAGGAGCAAACCGAAGATCGTCAGCAAGAAGAAGGTGAACGACGCTGCTCTGGATAATATTATAGTACTTATCTTCGATGCCATTCCAGAAAAGCCCTTGAAAGATGAATCCAAATAGCGTGTATATGCTTGACAACATCTCCATCAGTGTGAACTGTCATGTGAATGTAGGGCTCCACTACGAACTCCCCACCCTATACATCATAGCAGCTGACGAGACATTCGTATACATAACAAAAGAAGACTGGGTGATAATACTTGAAAATATGTCAGTGATTGAAACATATCTTAGACACGGTAAGCTCCCAAGTGTTTCATACAGTGAAAATATAATATATGGTTATAATATAATATTGCATATGAATAAAATCAGTGAAATAGTTTTGAGAAACACTTGTCTAAACGAAAATATTATAAATCTAGACATAGCTGCAATAGTTGGACTCAAGAGACTAATTCCATACATTGAAAGACATTTATTTCAATTGCATGAAGCTCATAAATCAGGCTGTTCATATGACATTTCAGGTAGGAGTATCAGGAAAAAGGTTAAGGAGATGTATGCTAAAATCAATAAAAAAATCATATAATTGGTAATGTATTTTTTTATTGACAGTCAAAGAAAGAAAATAAAACATTTTTCCTATATGATAGATTGAACAACATGAGTTAGAGGTTTGTAAGTGAACAATTTGTCATGAATAATTAAACAAAAAAATGATGTTTGTGGAGGAAAGTTTGCTGATGCTTGAACTTCTAGTCTGATGTTAACTGCTCCAGTAACTGTCTCCTCAGCTTGGTGAGAGCAGTCAATAACAAATAGCGGTGCATATTTCAGAAAGTCACTTCTCTTCAAAAGGGGATAATTCTCCTTACCGTAGTAAGAGTATTGAAATTTAGAATACTGATCATATAGAGAAGCAAACTTTGAATTTGTGAAATCCAAATTCATGTCATGATAGGGATAACATTCACTGTTGAGATAAAGTTTCAGGTTTGTGATATTACAATGATCAAAGAGAGAGCTATCTTTAGCGAGGTAATTTAATCTGTCGATTTGTGCACCAATTATGACAAATCGAGGTTTCTCAAGCTTTGTTGTTGTTGCAACGTTCCAAGTGAAAGCTTTAGTCTGTGGTACTGCAGGTTGAGTATGAAGGTCCATCGTTCGAAAGGCCACGTGTAGAGGCTGATCCGACTTGACGAGTTTAAGTTTCTCCACTCTCTCGGCATCGGAAAGTCGCAGCACTGGCATCCTCCATTCGATCCTGGTTAGTTTAATAACAGTCGATTCATTGCCCACTATACAATTATTAGAATTTTTCGATCTAATGAGAACAAGTTCAAACTTGCTATTAAGTATGACTTCCCTGTGATCATCGGCAAAACCCAAGAGCATCGAAAGAGGGACGATAGCGTTGAAGATACCATTCGATGCGTTCACGATGTCAACATCGTCTCCAGGATGGGTCCATCCTGCGTTCTGCAAACGATTGGAATCCAGAATGTTGAGAGCTGCATAGTTGCGCATGGTTGAAGAAATGCCAGGATTTCTAGTTCTATCAATAGTAGTACCATTCATATCCAATCGAATTTCATCAAACAGAAACGCCATGGCATTGTTGCTCAGCTTTGAAGAAGAGGGTCCTCCTTCAGGCTTAGCAAGAGTTCCCTCTATGTACAAATAACTTCTGCTAGGAAGCGTGTACAAATCTTCAGCTTGGCAAGGTATTCTAATTTCATCATTCGCTTCAAGGGCTGATGTGTTGTAAGGTAAGAATATGTGTTCCTCCTCTTTACTAATCTTATCGTCAAATGCTGGAACTCCCGTCACATCTAAAACATCCATTACAGAACCTTGAAGCCTAACCTCTCGAGGAACTTCCGATTAGATGATGTTAGCAGTTTGCGTGCTGAAGAGCGAGTAGGCTTCATCCTCGAGATAAGCTTTTTATTATAGCAAGATCTCTTAAAATTTAGTCCCATTCCGTCTTATGTGTAGTCTCACGGTAATAGTCTCGTTTCTAAAGTCGAGGGTATCACCGTTCTGATCTACCACTCGAATGTTGAGATGATCAATGAGATTTGTATCAATGATTGGTAGATATATAGGATTGGATGGTTCCTGCGAGATGTGGTAGCCTGGGGGGACAGATGGGAAGAATTCGTAAAGAGAGTGACCGCTTTTGCCGTCGATGAAGGAACCGCTTGCAAGGCTACACTCGATGCGTATTATGCTAACCTTAAAGATGTTCACCAGTTCATCAGACTCTGTCAGAATATGAGGCTCCACCATTCGTCCCCCGGTGAAACCGAGAATAGAACCGATCGACTTCTCTTGAGTAAAATCGATAGCGTAAGGGCATCGAATCTCTGCTTTCATAGTGTTATTGTTGGGGCGTAGAATGAAGTCATCGCCGACCTCCAGCCTTTCCTTGAGTAAACTGTTTATATCATCCAGTTCGTACGTGCCAGGCGGAATCACTATGGTCTCCAGCCTTCCATCGCGAACAAAATGAAAACGGTTATTACTCTGATCAATATTTGGTATCGAGTAAAATGTCTCAAAATTCAAAAGAGCAATCTCATAAACACCATCAGGATCTAGATGGAGTGGCGGATTTAGAAAAGTAGAGAGGCTGGAATCAGAACCGCTCACAGTGATAGTATAACTCATTTTGACCATGCAAACACTGTAGCTAAAGCGTTTTATGAGAGAAACTGCAAGCACAAGTGACCACAAATTACAGAATCGAAATCTTGATACCTTTGTCTGTTATACATGATTCTGACTCCTGCGAGATATGACTCAATCTCCGCCGGAGGCTTCAGGTTGCCGAAACTATCAAAATAAAATGCTAAATTTCCATCCTTGCGTATGGCAACCCAGTGAGTTCCGGGATTATACGAAGTGTCCAAGTTAATGACAATCCTCTCTGTATGTCTAGGTATAGCAGGTAGTTTATCTAGCATGTACACGCCACTAAAGTTGGGAATACGTAGACGTTTAGCATAGGCTTCAATCTCTGCTCCGCTTAACGCTTTTTCCGGGATATGTACAGGCCTCGCCCCGAGTTTTTTGGACGCAAATAGAGTCCTTTACCCATCCTCTTCTTCTTCTTCAGTTGCCTGCGTCCGTGCTTAAGACCTCTACCTTTTACTGAAGCCTCCATCTGCTGATGGTGACGAATCATCTCGTTCAGCTGCTTATCTGCAGCGCGTTTCTTATTCACAGATGTAGCGATCTGAGCAGCACCCCCGGCCAGGCTACCCGCTGCACCCAAGGCAGCCAGCAGTGGGATTAAGGGTAAAAACCCACCCCTAGCGGCTGGCGGCAGTGTCCTCTTTTGGCGCTTACGCAAACCTGCACCTAAGGCTAGCTTTCCCTTCATGATGGCGGTTACAAATCGAGCAGCAAGCTTTTCGCCCAAAGAAGCGTCAGCGGAATGTGCGCGCTTCCAAGCTTTCTCTATAAGAACCTTATCAGCCGAATGTCTCGAACCGGTGTCCCGATGTGTAGCGTAGGCCAAGTCGTGCTCGCGGCAGGCGGTGTCCAGTCCGTTAAGGGGTTCGACGCCTTGTTGTAAACGCTTTTGTAGTTTTGTTCCAGGACCGCAGAATCTGTACCCTGGCAAATGAGCCTCAAAAGGAAGAGAGTTAATTAATGAATTAATTATTCCAGAACCTTTTTTGCTAGACTTCCGAACTCGTCCAGAGTTCATCGTATACTATGAAATAAAAATCAATAGATATGGCTTATAACCTTAGTTGCAAGATGGAAGTAGTGAAGCAAAAGTGTTCGCTGCCTATACAAGTCCTGGATTTTGACGATGACATCCGCGTCGGAAGACATGGATCTCTCTTCCCGAGCAACGTCAGAGCTCTCATACTGGGAAGCTCCAATGCCGGGAAGACGAACGTACTACTCAATCTGTTAATCCACGAGAATGGTCTAAGGTTTGAAAATCTCTACATTTACTCGAAATCGTTACATCAATCGAAATATCAATATCTGCTCAAAGTACTGAAAACCATACCCGATATAGGAGTATATACTTTTGAGGACGGCGAAAAAGTGCTCCCGACCTCTGACGCTAAGGAAAATTCGATATTTGTATTCGATGATGTCATCAATGAGAAACAGGGCAAGATAGCATCGTATTACAGCATGGGTAGACATCGTAACGTCGATGCAGTATACCTGGCACAGTCATATGCAAAAGTACCCAAACACTTAATTAGGGACAATGCAAATATGATAGTACTCTTCAGACAGGACAATCTCAACTTAAAGCATATATATGATGATTACGTAAATACTGATATGAATTATACAGAATTTAAAGAGCTGTGTAAGCAAGTGTGGGAGAGTAATCAGGGATCGAACACGAGACCTTTCGTTGTTATAGTACCTGAATTTCCTTTGAATGAAGGACGATACCGACACGGTTTTGACGTCTTTATCAGAGTGAATAAATAAGCATCATCATTCATTCCAGCTATGAGTATCGATAGATTCGGATCTAGGAGAATCATACCCTCTAGGGGTGTGCTTAACCGCTATATCATAAGTCGAGATGGCTCGGGAAACTATCAGTTCAGTAAGAAACGATTGTGCAACATCCAGGATCCTGAAGAAGCCGCTGATGCAACGACTAAACACTATGTGGATACGCTTACGGCTGTCATTGAAACTCGGATGCAAACTTTCGCCGAAAAGACTTCATATCAGCACATGGGTGACTTTGAAGCTATGCTTAGGAACCATGTGCAAACCTCACTCGATGCACAATATGAAAACCTAATGCAATTTCTAAGTAAATATGCATTCAAACGTGATGCCGAAAACAATGTTATTCTGGACACGATAAGAATGAAGGTACTACTGCCTCCAATTGACGACGACGATGTTCCAAATAAAAAATACATGCTAGATTATATACATGCAAGAACGCCCATTCAGGATTCGAACGGTAATGTTTCTTTTCAAAAGAAACGAATCAGGGAGGTAGCCGATCCTGTGGACGATAGCGACGCAGCAACCAAAAAATTTGTTAAACAATTTGTTGTAAAGAAACAAAATGAATCACAGCCTGCATTAAACAGAGCTCTATCTTCCATGGTTAATGATATTGCTTCGGCAGTAGACAAAAATATCGAGCCTCTAGTAAATCGTCAGTCCTCCCTGGATAAATACATAACCTCAACAATGGATAGTGTCAGTGTGCTTAAATCGCAAGTGAATGTTATAAATGCTATTTTAGACCAAATGAGGGGACAGCTCATTATTAAACTGCAAACGAAACCATACAGAGGAAGTTCGCAAAGATACACCTTAACATCAGGACTTGAATACTACAAGTCTTCTGTAAATGGAGAGGTGATCGACTGCAGTATGATATCTCCACCCCATCCCTATACGAGATCAGATACGATTTTTTCAATAAACGATGAAATTATTGAAAGTTATCCAGCACCCATTCAGATAGGTGATAAATTAACCTTCACCGCTCCACCCAATCGTACAAAAGATGGGCATATTCTAAGTATTGAGCTGAAAATTTCCTATAAATTGACATCACATATTTAAATATTCATTCAATATAAAGATGGATGCTGAAGGTATCAGACTCAAACAATCCATCGCCCGACACAGTAAGGCAATAAGGGAAAAGTTACGTTCCCTAAAGGGTCTCAAGTTCGAAACTCAACGTATAATGTCCGAGGTGCTACAGCCTGTAACCGATCCTCTAAATAATATAATCAAGAATCAGGAGAAGCAAAATCCTAAAGAAGAAGAAGAAGAAGAAGAAAATGATGATGATTATGACGATGACGATCTCTCAAAGTATTTGCAGAAGGTTCGTACAGCTAGCGCTAGCGATATGGATGCCACCTATGGTGTACGCTATGAAGATGCTGATTATAAGTTAGGTAATAAAAGAATCATATTTGTAGACGACACTATTCAAATAGGAGAAGAGACCTATAAGGCTAGCCCCGGGCTGTACGAGTTGTTATTCAAGCGAGTACCTCGAAGTTCAGCGTATACTGAAGATGATCTGGATACATATTCAGAGATTTTGAAAAAAACTCTAGTTCACAGACAGGGATACAACAGAAGCGGTCGACTGAGGTCGAGCAAGGGATATAAATATAAAAATATAATACGAGGTCTAATTGCTAGTAGGACTGGATCGGGTCTCAAATGGAAGGAACACGTGCCCGATAGGGGTCTGGATTATGTGTACTGGTCTGACCCTAACATTCTGGTCAATAGACTCAAATTACTTATCGCATCGCAGCAGGCTGGAAATTTAAATCATTCATCTGAAATTCAAGAGATCGTCACGGAATTGAAAACCACAAAAGTAATAGCATGATCAGACGAAACATCGCTGGCGAGTTACATTCCCCTGCCAGACGGAGGTTCCTTCGCAGAAAAATAATTAGTAAAGGTGTTAATGACTTATTGCAAATAGATCTTATAGAAATGATTCCATATGCAAAAGAAAATAGGAACTATAAGTACATTCTTATTGCCATTAATTTTTATTCAAAAATGGCTTATGCAAGACCTCTGAAGGACAAGAGTGGGATTAATGTTACAAAAGCAATGAGTAATATATTAGCTCAATTGGATTCGGCACCAAAGAATATCCAATCGGATAATGGCAAAGAATTTTACAATAGACACTTCAGGCAATTAATGGCTAAACATAGAATTAATCATTATAGTACATTCAGCGTCATAAAGGCTGCTGCTGTCGAGCGTTTAATACGAACACTTAAAGGTATGATGCATAGAGAATTTTTGGCTAGAGGTTCTCATAAATGGCTTGATCTCCTACCGGAAATCATAAATACCTACAACAATACTTACCACTCGACGATCAGAATGCGACCTGTCGACGTCAGCAACAATGATCTGCTCCTCACCGTGTATCGTCGTGACAATTTCGGTAAAGAGAAGCGGAATGCCAAGAAATTCAACATCGGAGATTATGTCAGAATATCTAGACATAAGGGCTTACTGGAGAAAGGGTACACACCGAATTGGAGCACTGAAATATTTCGTATTATTAGGATAAGGAATACAATTCCGGTTACTTATGTTCTTCAGGACAGTGATGGAGTGGAAATACAGGGAGGAGTTTATGGTCATGAATTATTAAAAACTCAGTACCCTGATACCTATCTGATTGAAAAAGTCGTGCGCCGACGTGGGAATAAGTTACTTGTTAAGTGGTTAGGTTTTCCTAAAGCTGAGTGGATAGAACACGATGCTGTAGTGTAGCTGCAATAAAAAAAAAGCTGTGAAAAAAATGAAGGATTTCGGGATGTGTTTGTATATTTGATCTTTGGGATGAAATAAAAAGAAACGTTATTCAAATAAACCTCAGTTTTATTATTTTTGTTACCCCCCCACATTCCCAACCATCATGTTATTTTTATCCATATTCCCATCCACCATCGATCACATCGTGAAATATTAATTACAATCACCATGTATTGATATACATCCCTCAGCCACATAAAAACATTAATCTAATGTATACAAACGAAAGTACTTATAAATGTTTTTTTGAGTATCAAATTCAGACATGTAAGAGCCCCATATTAGGCAGAGACTTTTAACTATGGGGAACACAGCTTCTCAGTGTTCAAAACTGTTTCACTTTTAGCATGGCATCAAATCTTTGCATCAATGGCATCAAATTTTATCCATATTCCCATCCAACATCAATCACATCGTGAAATATTAATTACAATCATCATGTATTGCTATACATCCCACAGCCACATAAAAAACATTAATCTAAAGTTTTATACTGTTACAAGATATAATGTATATAAACGAAAGTACTTATAAATGTTTTTTTGAGTATAAAATTCTGACATGTAAGAGCCCTTATTAGGCAGAGACTTTTAACTATGGGGAACACGGCTTCTCAGTGTTCAAAACTGTTTTCACTTTTAGCATGGCATCAAATCTTGAAAACATAACTATGACATGCAGCATCCATGCGTTAAATGTGAAAAGAACAGAGAAAATATTTCTTTCTTTATTTTAAATCCACCCTCCCCTCTAGCATCTTTTGTTTGATGCATAAAAAGCTACACTTATTTAAGTTTTTTTACAAAAAATTCAATTTTTCACTGAATGTGCACAATTTTTTTTTACAAATTCACACAGGCTCACACATACAGGTACATTACAATATCTCAGTCATGAGCAGATGAAAAAGGATTTTAATAAAGTTAAATGAAATTGTTTAAGCATGTAACACACATTTATTCCCCTGACTATGTCGGCATCTTTCACTTAAGAGTAAATATTTCCCTCTCTCCCCTCAACATGACAATGTATATTTAAGCTGCACAAAAATTTCAATGGTTATAAACATTTTTTCAAAAATAATCTCCCTTTTAATTTCAATGGTTATAAACATTTTTTCAAAAATAATCCCCCCTTTTTTACATTAAATATCTTGTTTCTTTTATTTCTTTTTTTAACTTAATACTCTCAGTCATGCTCAGAGGAAAAGGTATTTGTGTCAATTGAATAATGATTCCAAGCTAAAGTGGAATGAGATTGTTTGAGCATATAACGCTTCGTGTCTAAGCCTCTCAGAGCCACTTTATTCATTTCTACCGTGTGAACGTCATGTTTATAACTCCTGAAAGACACTTGTTTAGAGAAATGTGTTGCATTCATGTCGTGCAGGCATGACAAATAATCTTCAAATGTGATTGAGCGCATTCCCATTTTTGAAATTCCTTTTGATTTTTTAACAAGCTGACCGTCATAACGAAAAGCATACAATTTAGACCGTAATCCTGCATATTCAGTCATGACTCTACCGGAGAGTTCATCCTTAAAAAGTCCGGGCACTTTTTTGTTTACCAAAGGTATTGCATATACGTTATCCGACGGGTAATTTGATGTATCAAAATACTGTATGTGAGTTTTGATAAATTCATAGATATCAGTACTTGTTTCAAAAAGAAATGCATCTGTGTCCATATAATTCAAAGTTAAATCATTTAAGTTCTTTTTCAGAACGTTATAATAAAAGTCATACATGATAAATTTGGATAAGTCAAGAATCGCCTGACCGATGTATATAGGCTTACACATATGAATTTCCTCTCTTAATAACTCGATTCCGACAAGATTTTCATCAAAAATTATATAACGTTGAAATGTTTGGCGCGATATGAGCTTTCTCGCCTGTTTCCAGCTCGTAACGAGCTTGAAGTCCTTATAAGAACGGACATTCTCCATAAATTTTCCATAAACACAATTGCTCATTTTTTTCCATAGATTCTGACCAAATTTAGACTTTTCCTCGGCTCGTTTTTTAGCATTTAGATCAATATACTTTTTCAACCAATGTGATTGCTTATAAGCTACCGCTCTATGTATGCATTTCAATTTCAAACCCAACTGTATGCACTGTTGCAGATTGCGGTAATGTATAATGTATTTCTCTTTATCCGTCAGTGTAGCTAGCAACTTTTTATGTTTATCATTGGGAGGAATCTCGCTCCTCGGACATAGTGGTAGATCGTTATGTGCATCGTGAATTTCTTTAGGATATTCCAGATCGACCTCTAATACATATCCTATTTCAGCGTCTTCCGGTATTTTTAAGAAATCGATCTCGTTAATTTCTACCTCAGTTAACCATTTAAGTTCGCCATAAGGGATATTTTCATGTCCCATTACAGAACCATAAAGCGAGTTACAATCTGTATAAAATAAATATTTAGACGGTAAAGACTCATTATAATTAGTCATATACTTGTTATTTGCCTTGGAGTAACGTTTAGACACTGTACATAATCCCCCCCTTATGCCAGATTCGAAAAATTCCATCATCTCTCTATCGGTAATTAGTGATATTTGAATGCCTGTCGTCTTAAGCATCGCATCGAATGCCAATCCTGGTATGGTATAATATTGACAAGGGTCCAGCTCGTATAAATTTAGACATAACGCTCTGAATTGTTGAAAAATGTCTGCGAGCAATAACGTGTCAGTTTTAAGATATAAATCACTATATTCTCCTAAAGTTTGGATATTGAATGTTCTCCATACTGTTTGAGCGTGCAAGTAATCTTCATGACTTATGTCGTCAAAGAATATTTCATCCGGTAATGCATTTTCATCCAATTTCTCTATACAATCTAGATAAGTGTATGGAAAAATACCCTTCCGCGTCATCAACTCTCGATGTATAGGATTTTTGTATTCTTCATTAATAATTTTAAAGTTCTCGGGGTTTAGCATGTCAGCTAAGCTGCTCAATTTATCATCTAAGAATCTATAACTGTCAACAAATCTGAAATATATGGTTTTCCCACCTGAGGTATATCTCTTACTGAACGAAAGATAGTTCTCAGATGTCTGCGAGATGCATGTTATAGGCTCTTGATCGTAAGCTAGATTTTTTACAAGAAAATGAGCATCATAATTTGATAGACAATGAAAAATAATTGGAATGAAGTTTGGTAGTTTTCTGTTCAAGTTACAAGAATTGTGAGCTGCCCCTAAATATTTACCCGAAATGTGACAGTGATCTCTGACTTTTGTCACATTAGTCTCAAAGTCATGTTTACATAGGTAACACTGATTTGCATTTTGAAAATTGGTTTCATCCTCATCGGACATATTCAGTTCTTTTTTATGTGAATATACCTCCATGACATCATCGGCAATTACAGTAAGTTCCTTGAAAAAATCTTGAATCGCATTGGGGCCTCTAAAAATTTTGAATTTTGATAAGGAATCGTCATAGTCGCATACTAATTTTAGCGATATTGAAATCGCTTCATGTCTCTGCAGCGTTCTTGTCCAACTACTGTCATCAGATGGCTGACATGAGTGAACCTTTTTAAGTATCGATTCGATATCAGCGTAAATGACGAATGGAACCGCTGTACACTTGGAATATGCATTGAATTCAATTTTATCATTTACACCTATTTCAGGCATAGTTAAAACTTGAGATTTCTCGCATTTAAGTTTATGTTTGGCTAAATTTGTCTCATTTGAAAAATTCCTCAAACAGCTTTCACATATACACATCTTACGTTTGCTTTTATTTATCTGTTTAGACAACAGTCGGGATATATCATTTATTAAACAATAGTGTGATTTGCTATCATTGCCTATTCTTAACAGGTTTACATGATGTTTTTTTATTTCTCTGGTATGATAGAGCAAAGTTATTGAATGGTCGTCTAGGCCGTATACTGTAATAGATATATTTTGATTCTGCTTTTCGAATTTTTCAATATCATCAAGAGATACAGGAAATGTTATTCCACTGAAATCGAATTCTTTAAACATGTTATACTTAGAGTAAGATCTAACTCTATGTTTATTAGTCTTTGCAGGATATTTAGATGCAAGCAGACAATAGCCGAAACATTTGTTATCTTCATTTTTTATATTAGTTACCGCCTTTTTGTTCTTTATGTATTCCGGAAGCTTTGTATAACATCCTGCATTTAAAGGATCATATTGACAGGCATTTAGCACTAACGAGCTTATCTGATATAGAGATTTGGAACTACTTTTTGATTCGAATGTATCGATACTTGAAAGAATAGGTTCTTTAAGTTTACTCTCATACCATTCAGTAGTATCTGTACTCTTTAATATAGCTTCCATTTTGCTATGAAAATTAAATGATTCAATTTTTTCATCATCAGGAGTCTGTATTATATACTGGCATACTAACGTACCACAAAATTTTATTCCCGAAGTGTATCGTGCCAGATTATTCCTAATTTCATTGGTAACTAGAGCCTTACATTCATTCAAAAATAACTCGGGATCTATCATATTCAATGTATTGTTTATCTGACTTGTGTAAATGCGATTTTTAAATGCTGATTCTATAATGTTACATGTCAAATCCTTTTTTCTCTGCTCACTCACCGATTCCATTTTAGATATCTTTGCAGAGGTCCCATCGGTTTCCAAGGATTTTCTCTTCGTTCCAGATATAACAGGAGCCTGCGTAACACTGTCTGAAATAATACAAATCTTATTAGTATATTCCGACCTTACTAGCCGCTATAATCTGAAAAGAAAAGCGTGTTATGCATTAACATGTCTTTTTTTTATTTTTAAGCCGGAATATATATGATATGCATGCATTATGACTTTTTTCTAAACACATTTATTATCCTGCCTAACAGGTAAAGAGAAGCGAATTATGCAGTAAAATGTCTTGTTTCTTATGCATGAAATATATAAGGTATGCATGCATTATAACTTTTTAATAATTTTTTATGGTAAGATAAATTTTGTAAAGTTAATATTATACTTCACACATTATATATGCTGTATGTTTTATCAAATACATATAAGAAAAACATTCTAATGTTTTAACAACAATAACATCAACAACAATAATAACCAATATTAATTATAAATCTCAATGGAAAGTTTTTCTACGATTGTGCTCATGACAGACATCAAAATTTAAACATGTTTATATGTAATGTTGATTATGACTTCTATTTTTTCTAACTGTATGTGTTTTTTTAAGTACAAAATTATTGTTTTTTATATACTATGTATTAAGATGATTTATATAAGACTGAATGAAAGCAAGATACTTTTATTTTTTAAAAAAAGTAATAATGCGAAAAAAGATAACGTTACTTTTAAAAAAAAACAATAAATAAGTAGATTTATAATTTATGTCTTACCTTGGCAGTCTGATGGTACTGCTGCGACGCTGTGTGAAACTCCTCCGTCTGACTTTACTGAGATGTCTGAAATAATAAAATGCATTATTAGAAATTTTTGAACAATGGTTTTTACAGGTGTTGTATATAAAACTGCTTCTTTTTATAACACATACCTTTGCTTGTAAAAAAGTAATCCTGTGCCTCTTGTATCCCGTGGATAGGGCCTCTTGCCCCATATAGACCAATTGAACACCTCCCTCATTTATTGTCTTCTTCTGAACATCAGTCATATTCTTAAAGCGTTCCGGTAGAAATATTTGGAATTCGTCTAGCTCTAAGACGATTCTGTCTCCATATTTGGTCGCTACTGTTTTCAGTGACTTGATTTGAAATGGCGTATTTTGATCCACTTCCCTCAGCTTTCTTGTTGGAAGAATCTTACATCCTCCCGCCAATTCATTTAATTCTTGCATGAGTTGATCTGTAACATAACGATTTAAAACAAACTCTTTTAGTCTAGAATATATTTATGTACAGTCCAATTTACAGATATTAAGAACATATTTTTGAAGACTTCGAATACTGATATATGTGGTTAAACATGACTACCGTTCAATGATTGACAAAAAAAATAACTGAAAGTGTTCCATTTATATAGATCAAACTAAGTTGGTAATTTCGATCATAATTGAAACGTTTAAACTTACAAAAAACGAGATAAAGAGTTTCAATTATTAACACTTTTTTTTTCACGAAACACATGCATGAATAAGCTAATATAGAAGGGAAACAGAACGTATATGTTTTTTAAAAAAGCACGCTATTATAATATTGAAAAAAGATGATATCCGTACAAAATGATTATACTTCTCAAACACATAACATATTCAAGTACTTACCAGCCATTGCTCGTTCCTTCCGTGTATATCTGCGGTCACAGTTGAATTAGATGTTTCATTTCAGTCGAGGCTTCTTTTATATTATCAGGAAAGACACGCACGCAGATCAGATTTACAGGATTTAACAAGTTAAAATCCCCCCACTACCTACGGAATTAGCCTTGACACACTTGAAACTACTCCGCCCATAGTTTAAGAGTCTCTACCTAATATTGCTCTTACATTTCAAAATTTGATACTAAAGTCTAAAGTACTAAGACCAGCGTCTTTATACTCAAAAGTCTTTTCCATATGGAGGCGGGAACTTCCACCCCACCATACAGAAAAAGTTTCTCTATGCGCACGCATATCTGTTTCTATTGGATAATTCTTTTTTGTACTTATACACATTACCTTCTTCAAGGTACTTCAGCTAGATTGCAGAGGGGGGGGCAACTCACTTTAACTGTAAATCTACTTTTTTTTATAATTTTTTTTAAAGGCGTTCGAAATAGTGGACCCCATTCTCTAAAAAATGCAACGCCTTAATAATTTCCTCATTCCATCGTATAGATAGGAGGATACGCCCTCTATAATGTTCTTCCTTACAGCCGAAAGTTAATTATATACATGAGATTCAAGAGGATACGCCTACAAACTTTCTCAGGAAGAACCATGTCCGGAGGGGAGGTCAACGCACCTTAACTTGAAATGTACCCTTTTTTTCTATTTTGTTTTTTTTAAACATGACTCGAAAGAGTGGACACATTCTCAGCCCATTGTTAGGATCGAGAGATCCGCCCTTCCATAAATGTTTCTCCTTACATCGAAAGTTAATTATATACATGAGATTTTAGAGGATAACCATGCCCCGTCCTCGACAGAAAGTTATAAAACATCGATGTTTATCATCCTGCTAGCCTTTTTCTCACCGTACAACTTAACATGTATACAAGATAGATAAGAGGAGCTTCATTTAACACTCTGGACATGTCCAGAGAGAAATATACTTGACCTCAAAAACGAAAGTATACACACACCTGCTCATCCTTAGTCAAAATATAAAAGTCATGACATACAAGTATCCGAAAGTTAATTATATACATGAGATTTTAGAGGATAACCATGCCCCGTCCTCGACAGAAAGTTATAAAACATCGATATTTATCATCCTGCTAGCCTTTTTCTCACCGTACAACTTAACATGTATACAAGATAGATAAGAGGAGCTTCATTTAACACTCTGGACATGTCACTCGACCTCAAAACGAAAGTATACACACACCTGCTCATCCTTAGTCAAAATATAAAAGTCACGACATACAATAATAACCATTAGCATTAATTTCCTATAACATCGGGGCGTATCCTGCTCACACACGTACACAACGGTTCACTAAGACCCCTTTCCACCGCGCAACACCACTTCCGCCCCTTACTGAAGCATAGGGTGTTTCAAAAACAACGATACGACTGTTCCAAAATCCGTCAGGGTTTTTGGAACAATTTTTTCTCCCATTTACAATGCATTGAACGGTCTTTAAAACAAGCATTCCTGTGCCAGTTCCCGCCTTCCCCTACTACTCTTTCCTAAAGGCATCAGAAAGTACGTGGCCGCTAGCGAAGTGGGTTAGCTTGCTGGAATGTGGTGATACGAAGGCTAGGTTCGAAACGACGTCACATAGTTTCGTTCTTTTTTGCCCCTTTCTCACAATCTTTATTGCCTTTATTTTAATTACTAATTTTTTATTGTTGATATTGGTTCAGTTGAGAGACAAAGACAAAAGAATTACAATCTGATAATTAGGGACCTATAGGGATTTGCTCGCCGTATAGGTTGGGCTGAGTTCTTTCTAACGTCAGGTAGTTGAGACACTTGGGTAACCAAGGTCTATCTTTATATTTTACAAGGGATCATGTTTAACTTTGTGACCCTTATAATCTGTGCGGTATATGTATTGTAAACCATGTTCGGTAGTTGGCTTTCATTTTTAGCAGAATGTCGACGACATTAAATCTAACAGTTTTTGTTTCATGCTTATATCGTATGTTTCACTTTGCATTTGTGAAATGTTTGAAACTTGCTTGAATGGGTCCAGCACAATACCCACCATACTAAAATATCTACTAGGAACTACACATTTATAACCAGGTATCTGCCAGCGGAAAACCTGGTTATTATTGTATTTTGAAAACACCTATAATGTTATAAAAGTGTTATTTGTATTATAACATCAAATTATAAGCCTCAAGAGATATAACTAATGGTAATAAAATTTTTGAGCTAATCACGAAGGATTTGAACCCAAGTCAAACAAACGGGCATAGAAGCGAAGTAACCTGTATGATACCACTTAGCCAACGCTACCTTGCTAAGGAAGGTTTCTATATGCATTAAATAACCGCGGAACTAAGACCCACCTTGAATTTTTACACGCTTTCACGCTTTTTACACAGCTTTATACAATGTTTTGAGCTCGTTTGGGTAGTTTTAACACAAATAGAAGCACTGCATCTTCCATGACAATTACTGTATGAATTAAAAAGTGCCCTAATTTGTGACAAGCGAAAACTATCTACCAAATTCTTAGCAATTTTTGACATGGCTGCACAGTGAAAACACGCATTGGCTGAAGATTTAAATATAATTGGTCCCACTGTGTAGATCTGTCATTTTGTGTTCCAATGTTATTGTCAACTTATGCATGTGATAGGTTGTTCCTCCTGGGGCGTGTTTACAGATGTGTGCAAATGTACGCTAATGAATAAAAGTTTGTAAACTCTCTAAAATTATTACTGCAGTTTTCTTGCCTGGATATGATGTTTTTGGAATCCACATACACAGTGATTGCTTTTTGTCTCATACAACACTTATACACTGAATTATCTACCCATCCTCTATAAACTGTTCTACAAAATATCCATTAGAAGACATTCAAGAAAGGCGTAAGTCACATAGGTTGCTTAGCAAGTTGCATAAATTAAAAAAATAAATAGGGGCAGGTGACTCACCTGGTATTCAAAAACACTCAAGATGTGTTACGTATGATTTCCTCTGCAAATTCTCCAATAAAGATTTAGTTAAGTACTTTTAGCCGAAATAAACATTTGTATAATAGGCGTAAAAGATTTAATGTTTGACCACTATGTGATGGCTTACTTTGCATGACCAGAGAAAAATGAATAAAGACTTCCAATTTCAGAAAAGTTTAAGTATATTGTCACCCTGGCGGCAAACTCGCGAAGCCGATAAAATAAATGATGGCCGGTGGAGATTCGGGAAACTTCGGGGCCGATCGTGACCGGAAGCGACAGACAGTTGAGCGAAGTGTTTGAAAAATAAACAGTTTTTAGGTCATCTAGCAAATTGTAATTGGAAGAGTGTATATGCTACGAGAATAAAGTACAGTTTTTGTGTTTGTAACCTCGACTTTTATTTCACGAACCTACCAAAGTCACAATATGAAAGTTGAAACCATTAATATCTCGGAAATGGTTAACCTCACAGAAATAAAAGTGCATGACAAATTTAACGCTACCTAAATTTTTTTGATACTAAGATTTCGTCTGGGCCGCGTCATGACTGAGTAGTTAGACCGCTTGGCTTTCACCAAGGCGGCCCGGGTTCGATCCCAAGGGACCGCAAAGTGAAATTTGTGGTGGACAACATGGCGCTGAGCGGGTTTTCTCCGGGTCCTCCGGTTTCCCCCGCCAGCATTCCACAGATTGCTCCGTCGTTATTTTTCCTATCACCTCATCCCCCTCGTATTTTCACTTCCGGCGTCTTGCTGATCCCTCATCCCGGAATCTCTCTGATCAGGCAACCTCTAATCCTCAACCCTTGCCTACGGGCCTCGAGGTTGTGCGGTTCAGCAGGCCCTATGTTTCTCTTAAGAAATCACAGGAATTCATTCACTCACTCATTCATTCATCCATTCATTCAAGCTTTTGTCTACACGTTTACCATTATATAAAATCATTCGGAATGAAGGGAACTTCCGAAGCTAAACATTTAATTTGATGAAAAATAGATTTTGATAGATGGTGTTTAAATCAAATTGTTGGAGTCACTCTTTAGAAAATAAATGCTCGCATGTAAACGGTAGTTTGGAGTAGAGATTTTTCTTGAAAATATTCGTGTCACATTACTAGAAGATGCCGAATTTAAAAACCAAGTTTGGTTTATAACCAACTTTTCTTTTGGGGTGAGGTGCGCTCTCTTTCCCTCTCTTACACACACACACACGCACACACGCACACACACACACACACACACACACACACGTGCGCGCGTTTTTTAAAACTGTTTAGTCAAACGTGTGATACGGTGTTGGTATATATCAAATCTTATCTTACTATACGTAAGTAGATGTAAGCAGCCACACCATAACAAGCAATACTTCGGATATGTTAGCTCAATGAATAAAAATTATTTGAAATGAATTGTGTGCAGTAGAGATATTTACGATTTTTGTAACAGTTTATCTACCTTTTAGAGTTTAATAATTATGACAAGTAATCTTTCATGAAAATATAGTAAATTAAATGTTTTTTTTTTAAACAAAATCGTTAGTCATTTTTTTTAGAAATTAAATGTTTTCGAAAACTCCACAGAAAGAGAAATTTGAGATGGGAGATCTTCTGGAAAAATCTTCATGTCATATACGTGGAAGACGCTGAACTTAAATATAAAGTTGGTATTTGATAGGTTTATCATTTCTCAGTAATGGTGTTTACACAAACAAACCGTTTCCTACAAATGTGTTTTAAATACTGCTGTATATGAATCAAAATTTTAATCAATTAACAATGTTACTTTAATCGATTAATCTGCGGATTAATCGAAATATTATATGTTCGAAAATTAGGTGTACGGATTATATGAAGCTTTTTAATACTCTGTATATTTAATTATTTATGAAACTATTAAATATTTAGATTCAAAATTTGTGTCTGGATCAAGTGCACATGCTTTATATATGTATTGAATTAGATCTACAATATTTTTGTGAGTAACTACTTAGTAATGTATTATATCAATATCTCCTACGATTTGTGAGACCGAAGTGCAAATAATAGTTTCCATGAAGACTCACCTAGTCACTTTACAAAATACTTTTTTTTCTGTCAGACACTTTACCAGATTCATTTAGCTTAAATCCAAAATGTACACCCAGTTTTCCTCGCAAACTTTCGTATGCCATAATTTTAATTCTACTCAGCACTAAACGTTTTTCTTTATTTTAACCTTTTTAACACAAAACTTTCACTCACTGTCACGAACTCAGAAACGTTACTGGCTTACTGAAGTTTACAGCAAAGTTACACCACCACCAGCCTTGAGAAGGGGGATAAGCTATTGTTTCCATAGCTGCGTAGGCGAAGGGTTCGGTTCAAGGTTGTACAGCTCAGTTTATGCTAGCAAGCGATAAATAATAAGTTGTAAAGGATATGTTGTTACAAACAAGCTGTAAGGAAAGAAAGCGAGAAAGCGTATCGGGAAAAATTCGCAACAGAGAAATGTTTACCTCAGATTATTACACAGACACACGTAGCTTTCAATCGCTCTAGTTGTGTTTCAACACTTACTATACATCGACCTACTAATATTTCACTCTTCTAATCGACCAGATAATACCCGATAAGAGAGGATCACAGCGCTGGTCACCTGAAGGTCGATACGCCTCAACGCTCTGTCGAGTAATATGTATTTATGTACCTCTTAGAATATTTCACAACAGGAGTGTTATTTAGACTCTCTCGGGGTTCAGAGTGATTTCTTTTAGCTATCAGGAGTTATGTCTCAAAGTTCAAAGAACATTACGTGTCTGAAAGCTTGATGCGTTGGAAAGGCTGTTTAGGTTGAAAGCAATACATCCAAACAAAGAGGGCCAAATTTGGCTAAAAGCGTTTTGATTAATGTTTATTGTAATCGATTAATTTTCATCCATTAATTTTAATCGACTCGATTATTCGATTAAAATTTGTAATCTTTAATCTAAAATAAAAAATTAATTGATTAATCGTTTTGGTTATTCGATTAAATCACGCAAGTGGTTTTAAATATTTATTTAGTTGTAAACGTGTACATAAAAATGTTTAGGTATTTTTGGTAAAATCCAGGCATTTTTAAACAAAATGTAATACTGCTTAAAATAGGTATGCAGTGGAGTAAATAGAAATAGTTGGCAAGTTCTCTGTGATAAATAATAAAAGCTAACGTTAAGAAACCTGTTCAGCGAGCAACAGCACTATTAGTTGTATCTCAAGTCAAGGCCTTCATATGAATACAGAAGTTAAAGGAAGTTATGGAAATAAATGATGAAAGCAAAAGTAAGAGAATTAACAAACCAAACGTCTCAGTTTGACTTTTGGAAGCACAAATGTATTAGCATGTTAATTCTTCGTCTTGCCTCACTCAGGTCTTGATCTTTAATAAAAGCAAAACTATTTCTATCCAAAACCACCATGTTTCCACAAATATTGAAGTTATACCTAAGTATCTTTTCATTCAAAGAATAGTAACCATAATTTGAAATCAACGAATGCATCACTCATCATTAATAGATTCCAAGGTTTCTTTCGACTTTTGAGGTAAGAAAAGATCTTTGTAGAAATGAGCCATCATAACCACGGTCAGTACATTACCTATCATGTTAAGTGTTGTAGCAACTCTGTCGTTGAGCCACTCCACAGAAAGCAGCAGACCAATGTCATCACTTGGAACACCACACCCTCCAAGGACAGTAATAAGTGTGGCTATCATAGCATAAGGCACTCCAGGAACTGCAACACTGATTGGGACTGATAATAGAAGGATTTTCAGAATCAGTGTAACGTCCGTAATCATATTATTTGTCTGTGCCATGAAAATGGACATACCACAAAGAGCCATTAGATTTGCTACCTTGTTTATGTTGACGCCAACGGATAAAAACAGTCTCACCATGCTTGGATCGAAGTGACAGTCTTGCTCCAGAAAAGTAATGGCTATTGGTAACGTAGCTAAGGTGGAGCTAGTTCCTAGTGTGGTAAGGAGTACTTTGCCACTGTAGTAAGGAAAAGGATTCTTCCTGGTGATTATGAAAAATGTCAAAGGATGCATTACAAGCATCTGCACTGAATAATATGAGAGGAAGGTAGCGATATACCTTCCTGTTCTAGTTATCAGTATGCCTATCCCCACTTTCATAATCTGTGCGCCAACCAAAGAAGCCAAAAATAACGGAGACACGAACATAATCCAATTCATCCACAAAAAAGTCAGAGATGCGATGCATTCTACTAGATCCTTCAGGAATGCTGCTTCACTGCCGAGCTTCTTCGCCACAAGCCCAAAAACTATTGAAGCTGTCACTATACCAATCATGTTTGCGCTTTGTATCATAATTCCTCCAGAAGCGAACTTCCAATAACAGCTCGTGACGTTTATTAAGGCAGTCTCGTAGCTCTGTAAGAACATTCCAATCGGATTTACGGGAACTAGATTTCTTCCTAGATCCAAAAACATGTCCTGAAGTGTAATGGGTTTCAACACAACGGTGGTATTAAGTGTGTCGTAGTCAGTACTTCCTGGATGTATAACCAGCGCTAAGATGATGGCAAGTGTTGCACCTTCTACATTCAGAAATAATATTATCCCAAGGTACAGCAGAATCATCTTAAACGTCATACCTTCATGGAGGTTTGCTAAGGCACTTACAAGGCAACTCACTAAAAGTGGCAAACCAATCAGTTTAAGCACTCTCATAAAGATGTCTCCTAGAAAACCAATGTACATGACCTCACGTGCGGTGAAACTCCTAAGAGAACTAGCGATGGAACCTGTCACTGCGCCGATTACTATTCCCAACAACATAGAAATAGACTGCCTTTGGTGGCTACAGATTTGTTTTACCTTTCTATATGCTTTCATGGCGTAACCGAAATAACCTCATTCAAATAAAACATGGTTATGTCTCCAGATTTCTTCCTGAACAAATAAAACACTATCTACCTGAAAATGCTTTTCTTTCGTTTTGATTATGTCATGTGTGCAACATTACAAATTAAAACTATTTTGTTGATGTATTTGCCTTTTACAGTATTTAAAGGCGCCTTAAAGCCATTACTTCAGCTAACAGCCATATTCAACTAGCAGAAAATAATTAGACCAACATTCATTAAAAAAGAAGACAGGAATTTAAACCTTCATTTTAAGTTTCTATCGTGCTTTAACTCTCTTTCGAATGATTTAGATATACCATAACAAATGCAGTAGTATATTATATGAGAAAGGGAGGAAGAAATACATTATTTTATTGTGGATCCTGTTTAAAAACTTATGTGTTGCGTAAAACATGTTAATATCTGGTAGATGATAAAAGACAAAATAAGAGAAGAATTAAACTTATTTAACTTAAAGGAAAGGATTAAACACACTAAAGAAATCTGGAGACGACATGTAAATATGAACAAGGAGAGATTCCGTCGAATAGTGACCGACTGGTGAAAGACACATAGGAAGTCCGAGGAAGAGATTGAGTGATACATTGATTGATGGGGACGGAACAGTTCCTAGAGTCCAAAATTAAGTGAAGGTGAAGGTGGTGGTGGTGGTGGTGGTGGTGGTGGTGGTGGCGATGATGATGATGATTGTTTTGGACCTTTAGTAGTCCATTCTTGCATGTTTTTTCTACGGAGGATTGAGGTAAGGATAGGGACCTAACAGCTTGATATGGCATCGCGTGCTTTTATCTGAGCGCCTCGTCTGGTGAGATGGCTTTAAAGGATCAAGCCAGGTTCGTCACACAAGTCCGTAAGGATGTAAGAGGAATAGCTAAGACCGGTTAGGCTGCTGCCTTGATAGTATGACACACTCAGAGAAAGATCTGCAGAGCTCGAACACTACCAGGGATCGACAAACCAGCGAAGCTAGACCTTAACCAAATGGGAATAACTAGTTTTTTCTTTGTAAATAATAAGTGGTTCGGAAATGCAACACGGTTGCATGTGCTAGTAACAGTGTGAGGCGAGGCACCAGTATGGACTGACTGCTAGTCCAATCTCTTGGGTGCTGGCAGGCTGTACACAGCCCACATATAGCCTGGAGGTTTTTGCTGCGTGCCCAACCGTTAAGGATTTTATCGAAAGTAGGAATTTTTTTCAGGAATTTGTCGGATGGTATTGGGTTGTGTTCCTCGGGATGAAAGTAAAGAATGCAAAACCTTATGCACCCTGATGTTCTATTAAATTATACATGAAGTTGGGTTAAGTTTTTTATGCCAAACAGCTTGAATTGACTATATGTAGCTCAGCGTTTGCTGCTGTATGGTTTAGCTCTGTTGCTGCACGCCTGCTTCATTTAAATACAAATCCGTCGACATCTGTTCCTGCTACCAGCAGTAGGTATGTACCTAGGTTGCCTTCTAGTTACTTCTCTGAAGTGCTTACATTGGCGCTATTGTGGCGCGTGTTTCAAATTACAATATATTTATTACTGTTTTAACAATTATAGTTTGTTCTCGTATGATGAACTTCATGCATTGTGATTACATTAACAATGGTGATGAAGTGTTACAATCACACTACTATCTCTATTCACAAACTAATATATTTACTGTATGTTGATAAGGATAGACGTTTGTAGAAATAACTTCATTACTATTTCCTTGTAATGGAGTGAGAACAGGGAATACAGAAGGGTTTAAAGGATAGGTTCTTCAAAGCAGGTTTGAAATTCTACATCTCTGTATAGCCAGGGAGCAAAACGGAATGATTTCAGTTTTTTTATGCAACAAGACAATCTTTATCTATTACCAGTTACACATAAGGCATTCAGAATGAACTGGGCTTCAATATTAAAAACGGAAAATTCAAGATTAGATATGTTTTACTAGTCATGAAAATATCTTAAACATATGGTAACTTAACGAAAATCGTGGAAATGTAGAGTCAGACTGAAAAATTCAATGACATAGCCGGGATTTGAACCACGGATCTTCTGGTTTCCGTCCAGCCGCACTACCATTGTGCTACTATGGCCAACGTGCCGATATGACATTAAATTCTCCAACTGACTCGTATTTTCCCGGTAAACCACTTGGGAGTTCTCATAAACACATGAGACAACTACCTTAATGGCGACTTACTACATGTAAGTACTTTAAGGCCCGGGCTTTATAGTTAACCACTATTAGGTTAATTAATGGAAATTAATTATTCTTTCACACTGGCCGTGTGTAGGCTAAATTGTGGAAATGTAGAGTCAGACTGAAAAATTCAATGCCATTTTCAGTCTGACTCTACATTTCCACAATTTAGCCTACACACGGCCAGTGTGAAAGAATAATTAATTTCCATTAACGAAAATCGTTAGATTTTTCAGAAAATTAACATCTCTGAAAAATTTTTTATGCAAAGAGTTGTTTGCTATAGGAGAATTTTCTTGAAATTCTCCGTATCACATCCGAGGAAGACACTTAACTTAAATGCCGATTTTGGTATAATTGTACGTTATAGAGAAGGTAAAATTCAAAGTGATCGGCGAAAAATTGTAACTCAGCTTCAGAAAATTATCGATTTGGTTCTGTTCCTCAAATCGGAACTGGCAATAGCATTTTAAATACTGCAACCCCACCTAGGTTGTAGGCGATACTACCAGTTCTGATTTGGAGAAATAGAAAAAACTACTTAACTTTAGTGAAATGACCGGGATTTGAAGCACAAATCTTCGGCCGAATATCTTCAACAGAGACGCCCGCATCGCCTCTAAGGAGTTCACCAAAACAACATTCATTAGTCAACGTTAGCTGAGGATGTTAGGAAGGTCCTAACGAAACGCCTTCTAGGTAAGCGCTAGCAACGTATGGAACACTGAGTACTAGTTCGACTCAAAATTATATTGCCCAGTTCATGTTAATCGAATTACAATATGAGCCTTGTACAAGGGCAAAACTGTAGGCTTACGTGATAGTCGGATCCTTTAAGAGTTCGCCGGTATGTGATGGCTTCGAAATTTAGTTCTCCGCATGACCAGGGAAACAAATGAAAAACGACTTCCTTATATGAGAAAAAGTATCCGAAAGTTCAAACCAATAGCAAAGAATGCCTCGGAAATGATTAACTTCACAAAAATAAAAGTATTTGACAAATTTAACGGGATATAAATTTTTTGTACTAAGATTTTTGTGTATCCGTTTAACGTTATCTAAAATCATTCAGAAGAAGGGAAATTGTAAAGTTGAAATTTCATTTGCCATGTAAAATCTGGTATTTTCATAGATGGCATTAGAATCATTTTGTCGGAGTTGAGAGCATAAAAAAATGTACTGCATGTAAACGGAGATGTTTCTTGAAAAATCTTCGTGTCACAGGACTGAAAGACACTGAAATTAAATACCAAATTTGGTTTTCAACCAACTTTTCTTTTTGTGCACTGCTGACTTCTCTCTCTCTCTTCTCTCTCTCTCTCTCTCTCTCTCTCTCTCTCTCTCTCTCTCTCTCTCTCTCTCTCTCTCTCTCTCTCACACACACACACACACACACACACACACACGGGCGCGCACGCTGGTTTATTAAAAATTCTTCATTCAGGAAGTTTCAATAGCAGAGACCGCGGGGGAGGCATTGTTTTGGCAGTGCCATAAATAAATAAGGGTTCTTAAAATATAAATATGTGTACCAATTTCGAACGATTTAGGTAATCTTATCAATAATCAATCCTATTTTATAATAATCTGTACAAACAGAACGTACAGGGAAACAGAAATAGATATTTATTACATCCGTACTCTTGTTACGCTCAGATGTAACGAGTACAGTAAAAGTTTGATAGTACAGTTTATGGAGAATGTAATAGGAAGCGTTCGTGTACGATTTCGCGACAGAGAGACAGTTATGTAAAAAACTGAAGCTGCTGACAGTGAAGTAAACTAGGTTATAAATAATAACTAAACACTAGTAACACAACTTCACTTATCTTATTTGACTCCTGGGACCGGTTTCAAAGCAAACATCTGCTTTATCCTCAGCCATTCAGCTTGACACTCGCCCACTAACTGACGGACTGACCTTGACCACTACCGGAGTTTGAAGGATAGCTCCTTATCTAACTGCCATCTATCGGGGACAACACAAACTTATTGATGATGTCTATAGGAGGGATATCAAAATTCATTACGCGATCCTTATTTTTCAAAATAAATATCTTCTCCCAAACCATTAAATCTATCGGTTCCTTCAATTGTTTCAATAATTTAACTTCTGGATCTACTTCATGATTATATGACCAAAAATGATCAGCCACTGCCGATTTCTCGGTCTGTCTATATTTAATATTTCTAAAATGTTCTTTCGCTCTGGTTTCTAAATTACGCTTGGTTCTACCAATATAGATCTTATCGCATTCTAAACAGTTAACTTGATAAATACCAGATTTTTTGCTGTCTGAAATTTCGTCTTTTTTAGAAAACTGTAGCAAATTCTTTATACTGTAATTATTATGAGGTGCTAGTATTATACCCACTTCTTTGAAAATCTTTTGGAACTTTTTATTTGCCCACGGATGATAAGTAAATTTTTTGAAAATATAATCCTCTTTTACTTTTTTAAGAGTGGAAACATCATTAACATTTTTTTGATATTTAAATTTTTCCATTCTTCTGATGATAAAATCTTTATTAAAGCCGTTAATTAAAGCAGTGTTTACAATATGTTTATATTCCGCATTAAATTCTTCTTCATTTAGAGGTATGTTTATCAATCTGTAAATCAAACTATTAAAAACAGCAAATTTATGTGACATAGGGTTAAAACTTTTATTTTTGATATAATTATCCGTGTGAGTTGACTTTCTATAGATGCCAAAACTTAATTTATTGTTATTTTTCATTATTTTTAGATCTAGAAAAGGGATGTAGCCATTGTTTTCAATTTCTATTGTGAACTTTATAGCTTTATCCTGTGAATTTAGAATATTCTAAATTCACAGGATAAAGCTATAAAGTTCACAATAGAAATTGAAAACAATGGCTACATCCCTTTTCTAGATCTAAAAATAATGAAAAATAACAATAAATTAAGTTTTGGCATCTATAGAAAGTCAACTCACACGGATAATTATATCAAAAATAAAAGTTTTAACCCTATGTCACATAAATTTGCTGTTTTTAATAGTTTGATTTACAGATTGATAAACATACCTCTAAATGAAGAAGAATTTAATGCGGAATATAAACATATTGTAAACACTGCTTTAATTAACGGCTTTAATAAAGATTTTATCATCAGAAGAATGGAAAAATTTAAATATCAAAAAAATGTTAATGATGTTTCCACTCTTAAAAAAGTAAAAGAGGATTATATTTTCAAAAAATTTACTTATCATCCGTGGGCAAATAAAAAGTTCCAAAAGATTTTCAAAGAAGTGGGTATAATACTAGCACCTCATAATAATTACAGTATAAAGAATTTGCTACAGTTTTCTAAAAAAGACGAAATTTCAGACAGCAAAAAATCTGGTATTTATCAAGTTAACTGTTTAGAATGCGATAAGATCTATATTGGTAGAACCAAGCGTAATTTAGAAACCAGAGCGAAAGAACATTTTAGAAATATTAAATATAGACAGACCGAGAAATCGGCAGTGGCTGATCATTTTTGGTCATATAATCATGAAGTAGATCCAGAAGTTAAATTATTGAAACAATTGAAGGAACCGATAGATTTAATGGTTTGGGAGAAGATATTTATTTTGAAAAATAAGGATCGCGTAATGAATTTTGATATCCCTCCTATAGACATCATCAATAAGTTTGTGTTGTCCCCGATAGATGGCAGTTAGATAAGGAGCTATCCTTCAAACTCCGGTAGTGGTCAAGGTCAGTCCGTCAGTTAGTGGGCGAGTGTCAAGCTGAATGGCTGAGGATAAAGCAGATGTTTGCTTTGAAACCGGTCCCAGGAGTCAAATAAGATAAGTGAAGTTGTGTTACTAGTGTAAAAGAGAGACAGTTATCAAGTCCCGTGCTTTACTGCACTATAGCGGATAAAGTGTAAGTTATGCGCCAGAGAAGTCTCTAATAGTTGTATCTCAAGTCAAGACCTCCATATGAACAGAAGTTAAAGGGAGTTATGCAAATAAACAATGCAACAAATAAAATTAGTAAAACAAACCAAACGTCTACGTTTTACTTTTAGAAGAAAAATTGAACTATCAGGTTTATTCTTCGATTTGGCTCACTCAGACTTAAATCTCTAATACAGACAAAACAGTTTTCCATCCAAAACTACAAAATTTCTACAAATGTTGAAGTTATACACTAAGTATATTTTCATTGAAACAGCAGTAATCCTAGCTTCAAGTCAACAAATCTATCACTCATCACTAACAGATTCCAGGCTTTCTTTCGACTTTTGAGGTCAGAAAAGATCTTTGTAGAAATGAGCCATCATTGCCACGGTCATTACATTCCCTATCGTGTTAACTGTTGTAGTAAATCTGTCATTGAGCCACTCCACAGAGATGAGCAGACCAACGTCATCAGCTGGAATACCACATCCGGTAAGGACAGTAACAAGGGCCGCCATCACCGCATAAGGCACTCCAGGTACTGCAATACTGATTGGGGTTGCCAACAGTAGGATTTTCAGAATCAATGCAAAGTCGGTAGTCATATTACTTGCCTGTGCCATGAAAAAGGACATACCACAGAGACTCATTATATTTCCCACCTTGTTTAGGTTGACGCCAACGGATAAAAACAGTCTCGCCATGCTTGGATCGAAGTGACAGTCCTTTTCCATAAAAGCAATGGCTATTGGTAACGTAGCCAGGCTGGAGCTAGTTCCTAATGCCGTGAGAAATACTTTACCGCTGTAGTAAGGAATAGGATTCTTCCTTGTGATTATAAAGAATGTCAAAGGATACACTATAAAGAGCTGTGCTGAATGATATGAGACAAAGGCAGCTATATACCTTCCCATTCTAGCTATGAGTACGCCTAACCCCACTTTCATAATCTGTGCCCCAACCAGAGAAGCCAACAACAACGGAGAGACGAACATAATCCAATTCATCCATATAAATGTTATTGACGCGACGCAGTCTATTAGTTCCTTCAAAAATGCTACTTCATTGCCAAGCTTCTTCGTCACTAGACCGAAAACTATGGAAGCAGTCACTATACCAACCATATTTACGCTTTGTGTTATACTTCCTCCATAAACGAACCTCCAATTACCGCTCGTGTCGTTTCTTAAGACAGTCTCGTAGCTCCGTGTGAACATTCCTGCAGGATTTAGAGGAAGTAAATTTCTTCCTAGATCCAGAAACATATCCTGAAGCGTTAACGGTGTCAAATCAACGGTGTCAGAAGTTTTATCGTAGTCAGTGCTTCCTGGTTGCATAGCCAGTGATAAGATGGTGGTCACTGCTGCGCCTTCTACATGCAGAAATAACGTTAACCCAAGGTACAATAGAATCATCTCAAAGGTCATACCTTCATGGAGGTTTGCTAAGGCACTTACAAGGCAACTCACTAAAAGTGGCACAGCTATCATTTTAAGCACTCTCATAAAGATGTCTCCTAGAAAACCAACATACATGAGCTCACGTGCAGTGAAACTCCTAAGAGAGCCAGCGATGGAACCTGCTACTGCGCCGATTAATATTCCCAGCAGCATAAAAATAGATTGCTTATTGTGGCTACAGATTTGTTTTACCTTTCTATATACTTTCATGGCGTAACTGAATTAACCTCATTCATATGAAACATGGTTATGTCTCTAGATTTCTTCCTGAACAAATAAAACACTATCTACCTGAAAGTGCTTTTCTTTCGTTTTCATTCTCTCATGTGTGCAACATTACAAATTAAAATTATTTTGCTGATATATTTGCCTTTTACAGTATTTATTTAAAGACGCCTTAAAACCACCAGTTCAGCGAACAGCCATCAGAAAATAATTAAACCAATATTCAGTAAAAAAGAGAGGAATTTGAATTTGCATTTTAAAATAAGTTAGTTAGTTACTAACACTCCCCACATGGCAACCTTGGCCTTCGGGGTAACCTCACCCCACCAAGTGATGACCGGACCCATTTCTCAGGTGGAGGCACCCAGAGGGCGGTGTCCATTACCTCCGATGATAGGGTGATAGTGAAGATGGCGGTGAGGTGAGAGGACCTACAGTTTTTACCGTGGACTCCGAACCACGTTGGGCATAGGGGATACTTCACGTGTGCTAGACAGAGGTGAAGGCGTGGATAGGGCCGACTTAAAATCGCCAACCCCAGAGCCGGGAATCGAACTCGGGACCCTTAGAACGGGAGCCGCGAACGAAACCACCGCGCTACCCCGGCGCCCGCATTTTAAAATAATACCCTTTTGAATGACTTACACATCATAACAAATGAAAGTAATATGATATGGGAGAGGGAGAAAGAGAGATATTATTTTATTGTGGATCATTTTAAAAACCTTATGTGTTGAAATCATATGACTATATCTACCCATTGTTTAGCAAACTATTCTGTTTAATTAATGTTGATAAAGATGGACATTTGTAGAAATGACTTCATTAAATATTTCCTTGTAAATAGAATGAGAATAGGGGAATATAGCAGGCTTAAAGGATTGTCAAATCTTTCAGAGTTGTTTCCTATGTGATGGTTCGGGAATTCCGTATCTTTATGTGGTAGCGTGGTGGTAGCGTTTCTGCCTCACGTTCCAGAGGTCCCGAGTTCGAATCTCGGTCAGAGTGAGTTACCTGCATAAGGGTTTTCCCTTATCCTAAAAGACAAATGTCGGGTAACTCTAATCTCTGTGGACCCTGGGCTCATTTGAGCATCATTTCACGCATTTCATTTACCGTCCGATATGACTTAACGTTGGAGGACGTAAATTACAAACAAACAAAAAACCTTTGTGTGATCAGGAAACAAATTCCCAACTTCCACTTTAGAGGCCGCAGGTTAGAGTGGACTAATTCCATCAAGTACCTGGGCGTTCAACTTGATAGAGGAATAACTTTCCGCGGACACATCAGGGAACTATCGGCACGGGTACAGGGGGCTATTGCCTCTCTATACCCAAAGCTGGGTTCGGGCTCGATGCCAGTCCGCTTAAAGTTACACCACTTCCGAGCGCTGATAATCAGACTCATGTTGTACGCCTGTGAAATCTGGGGCATGGCTGCAGATAGCTGGCAAGCATACCTTCAGCGTGCACAGAATAGAGGACTCCGATCCATCTATTCTGAGGGTCATTCTTTCCCCGTGAGGTTGCTTCACGAAGCTTCTCTTCTCCCATACGTGGAGGACGAAATAAGGCGCCGGGCGACAAAATTCTACGCTCAAATTCCAGCTCACAGAAGCGCCCTGGTTCGGTCTCTAGGAGATTACGACGCCACGAGACGCCGCTTCAGGCTTTACCGGGTACCCCGTATGGCATGCGGACACCCGAGGTAACCAAGGAGTTAATCCAAACAGCAGCAAAAGCTGAACTCCAAAATCTCCAAATGAGCTGTTAGGCCACAAAATTTACCCCATTTTAATCAAATAAGACACCAGGGTGTAAACAAAAAAGCAGTTTGGCATCCTGTACAAAGAGAGAGAGAGAGAGAGAGAGAGAGAGAGAGAGAGAGAGAGAGAGAGAGAGAGAGAGAGAGAGAGAGAGAGAGAGAGAGAGAGAGAGAGAGAGAGAAGCAAAAGGCTATCTTATCAAAATTTCTTCATCAATATAATCCCACCCCATCCTGTATCATCAAAATTTTCAATCTGCGATCAGACCCAAAACCTGGGTGGGCACGCAGCAAAAGCCTTCTGGCTGTTAACAGCCTGTCAGTACCGAGTGAGTGAGGAAACAAATTTGAGGATAGCAAAAGTATTTTAAAATTCTAATAAGTAACAAAGAATATCACAAATGGTTATTTCAACAAAATAATAATCTATTATTATTATTATTATTATTATTATTACTCTTTTTATTATGATTATTTACTATTATTATGATTATTATTATTATTATTATTATTATTATTATTATTATTATTATTATTATTATTATTATTATTATTTTGACACACTGTGTTGTTTAAGGATGTAAACGTTTTTATGCAGCAACACTATCTCTTACTTTTTAGCAGTTATACAAAAGACATTCAGAATGACATGGGTTTTAGAGGTCATTACAAAAAAAAAAAAAAAAATTGAGATAATTGTTACATTGGCCTGGAAATTTATTAAACATAAGGTATTTAATGAAAATCTTCACACTTTTTAGAAAATAAACATTTGCAAATCACTTATTATGCAAACAGTTGGTTACACTAGGACGATTTTCTTGGAAATCTTCTTGTCACTTTAGAGGAAGACGCTTAATTTAAATACCGTTTTTGGTATATATATATATATATATATTGTGACTTTGTGGGTTCGTAGAATTAAAAGACCAAGTTGCCAAAATTCTAAATGTTCTTTATTTCAGTAGCAATACACTGTTCAATTCTCATGTAACAACATTGCATCACATATACAACACAATCTTCCAAGGTCGATGAGAATAACAAACAGCGTTCAGTTTACCACATCAGCTCTCGTTACAACACTCTCAGCTGTTCTCTGCTTATCTCTCCCGCGACTGTCTTACAACTGTCCGCTGGCGTGTCACAATCTCTTAAATATCCCATTAAAAATTCTAGATACTTCCGGAACAAAAAAAAAAAAAAAAAAAAAAAAAAAAGAAATCGAAACAGTCAAGACGTCACCAGAATGTTCCATAAGAGTAACTTAATCTGGGCCGGCAAGTCATCTGTCTCGCGCTATGTTTATCTGCTTTTTGCAGGCTCTTTATCTCCACACTGTCCGCCTGTCAGTTCCTTTGTGTGCGCAAGTCGCGTTATCGCGATTGGGTTCGCGACTATATATGTATATCTGCCCCAACTTTCCGTGTTTCAGTTGCGCTGTTCACAAAGAGAACGGCACACGCACACAGAACTTTTTCAGAAAACACCCTTTTTTGAATTCAGTAGTCTCAAAACTTGTTTCCAGTGAAATGTGTCACGTGGTTGATTTTTTTAATTTTTAAATTTACATTAAGTCATATCGGACGGCGAATGGAATGGGTGAAATGATGCTCAAATGAGCCCAGGGTCCATAGAGTTTATTTACCCGACATTCGTCTTTCAGTGTAAGGGAAAACCCCGGAGGGTAACTCACCCTGACCGAGATTCGAACTTGGGACCCCTTGAACGTGAGGCAGACACGCTACCATCTACGCTACCGAGGCAGGCACGTGGATGGTTGAAGAATAGTTGGAAACATATGAAATTTTAGAACTCTATTATTTGATGCTTATTTCCTGTTTGTTGACCCTCTTGCACATTCTTCTGCGGTATGTTAAGTCCCTACTTTTGTAATCAATTTACTACTGTCGTTTTAACAATACAGTCATATAGCGACTAAAATAAATTTTAAATTACACTTATTTGAAGCAATTAATATATTGGTTATATAAAATTATACAAATGTATTCCTTTTAAAAACTCTACCACATTCTGACTGACAGATGGATCACTCAGCGTCACCAAGGGATCAGCAGGAACACTACACTAAAGTCGGTTAACATCGAAGAAAGGGCATTCTGTACCTATATGCTAAATTATTAGCTGACCCGTGAGAACACGTTAATGCAAGATTTCTCATGACATCAGCCTCCGGTTTGCTCATGTCGATCATGTGCAGATGTACATGGAGCTGAGATTTCATTCTGAGGCAGCCAGAATGTTTAAAGATCTATCGGAATGCTTACGTTTGATTGCGAAATACGAAACATTCGACGCTGGTTTACTTTACTTGGCACAAGGTACGCCATGTTAGGAGAGTCGGTATTTAGCGGCTGCTTATACCCACAGCTGGGGGTCTTATTCTGGGGTCTTCGTCTTCGGAGCATTCTTGGGGTCACTCTTAATCAGGGTCGCCATGCTGCCCACCAGCGCAGGATCATGTACACGCATCATCGACTACCACGACAGACATCTGCAAAGGTAAACCCTTCCTGGGGATTATTATTGTTCCTCATATCTTTATAATTGTTGCTGAACCTCTTCAAGACGTTGGGCTATCTTTTACTTCAGTGTTTAAAATTAGAGTCTAGTACATTATCACTTAATGAAACTAGCTGTTGTCTCTGCCTATCTTGCTCTACCACGATGCTCCCCGTGCTCTACCATGCTACATCCTCAGTTACAAAGTCTTTTATAACAGTTGGTATAACATTTTTGGGTCAAATAAATATATTCTCTAATTATATATGTTCGTGTGTTGTAGAGAAAGTAACAATCAAAATGATCTTCAGCCACGATCTGTGGTTCAAATTCCGTTCATGGCACTAACATGTATTGGAAGCTGCCAATATTCCATATATTTTTAAATACTACTACCCTGATTAGGGTGTATGGAATATTGGCAGTTTGAGTTAGATAAATAGAACCGAACTGAGATAATTGAGTAACAGCAAGGAAATGAATCAGAAATCTTCGACCGAAGATCATTTTAATGGCGGCCCCCCCTCCCCCCATGGTTCTACCTTTTTTCAACACGTAGTGCGTTTTACACAATCGAAACATAAAGGGCTCTCCCGTACTACTAATTTATTTTGACAGGCATTACTATCTGCTAAATTTTGTATTGCTTTTATTATGTTGTCTATAATTTTCACCAAATATTGCGGTTATAGCAACACAATTTCCTTACATTTTTCTCTGTTAAATACAAATTTCAGCGGCATATATAAACTTATATGAATAGGTTATTGGGAACTGAAGTATTGCAATATTACAATTGCTTTGATGGAAATAGCCAGAGAGTATTTATTTAACCGGGTTCGTTAATAGGTATAATGCCCGCCTCTGTATAGTAGGTAGCAAGGCACCCAGTTCGTTCAGGATGAATCATCTGGTTAAGCATTTGTTCCGGTTTTTTTTTTTTATTCCTTATCCAGAAAAATGAATGTCGGGTAACTAAGCTCTATGGATCTTAGGATGCTCTTTCTGGTTTCAAAATAAAGTTCTCTGCTTAAAGCAGATTTGTCGCAGTCGCACCCTCGCTTTGCTGCCGCTAAGTGCTCGTAATTGTGCGATTATCCAAAGCGCGGCCAGACAGGATGAATGCCATCAGCCAAGTGAACCACATCATTAACTACGGAAGTAGTGCAAGGCCAGCCGTTGCCATGTTCTATGACATTTCTAAATTATAATTTACAAATCTACGGTCAGAAAAATAAAGAAATGTGTTCGTAAGATAAGAAATCCACCTGTTTTGGCCTGGCCATTGAATATTCGTGCCCCAATAAACTATTTTTAACGTGGATAGAGTCAACATGATAAATTCAATGCATTGGCCGGAATTTGAACCACGGATCTCCTGGTTTCCGTCCAGTCGCTCTTAACCTTTGAGCTACCATGGCCAACGTACCTTCCTGACATTAAGTTTTCCATTTGACTCATATATTTCCCCGGTAGACCACTAGGGGCTGTCGCATCCGAGATACACCGCTTGTGGCGACTTACCATCGTAAGCACTTGAGTCCCAGGCTTCATCATTTAACTTTTATTATTTTAGTTAATTGATGGAAATTAATCATTTCTCCACACTAGCCGTACATAGGCTAAGTTGGCCATGGTAGCTCAAAAGCTAATAGCGACTGGACGGAAACCAGGAGATCCGTGGTTCAAATCCCGGCCATGGCACTGAATTTTTCATGTTGACTCTATCCATTAAAAATCTTAGCCTATGTACGGCTAGTGTAGAGAAATGATTAATTTCCATCAATTAACTAAAATATTTTAACGTGTTTTTATCCACTTTCCGTTCATACTAGCATGGTACAAATTTGAATTCTCTGTATTCAGTGCTGGTATCCTAAGCCACTGTTTTATTTTATTATTTATGTATTGAGATACATTAAGTGCTCTTTAGATACAAAAATAAAACACATTTGATAGCCACATTTTAACATTTAAAACACAACGTTTTACTTTTTATATTACAACAATTACAGAAATATTGTATACCACCCCAATTTTGACACGAAATGGAATTTTTATGTAAAATTGCCAACCTCGAAATATTGGCAAGTATTTTATGACTTCAAAATTCATTAGGTATTTCGAAACCTTTTGATAAATATATTTTGAAATGCCTCTCATATAAAGTTTCTTTCTTTTTTTTTTTTTTTCTTTTTTTGAACGGGTTGGGAGTTATTATGCATATAAAGCATTAAAACAACAAGAAATTTCAAATGACAGAATATAACATTCATTTCCTTTTGAATTAAGGCTAGTAAATAAAAATTATATGACATTTTTTGCGTCACAATCAGGTAAATGACATATATTTAAAATAGACATTGGAGTTCATTAGACTCAGAGTAATAAAGTCCAGCTTTAAAATTTATAACTCGGAAGCTAAATGGCCTAGCGCACTGAAATGTAAAATCGTCTAAAGTGTATATATATATATATATATATATATAATAATAAAAATAAATGTTACGTTTAATTGCCTGATAATTTTAGAACACCACATTTTCAGTGTAGCTACGCCTTCAAATTGAATATACCAGATTCTGTCACAGCTTGAGGCATACAAGGATTTGGGAACACGCTTTATTCCCAGTTGTAAGCGTAAAACACGCACAAACAAATAGGCCTCTTTGCTTTTCTTTCCCCATGGATGAGAAAAGCAGAGTTTAAAGCTTTTAAAAGGCAGAGCGAAGACAAAATTAACGGTAAAGTTATGAGGCAACGAAAATTACGAAAATGGAGAGTTGTTCAGTTACGAAAGTGGAGTCTTTGAGGTTTTCGCCGTTAACATCAGAGCAAAAGTGCGTGAAAACTGTTACATGGGACAAGCAGCTAAGCATGTTTCTGCTCTCTTTCTAATGTGTCAGAACACCTAGATGAGAGCCTACACAAGGGTTCTAAATCTGGCCCCATTGCCATCCCTGCTAAGCACTTCGCTACTTGCAGGTTAAAAGAGAGGTGCTTTTTACATCGACGTCTCAAAAAGGAAATCACAGTTACCTGAGCTCCTTAACAGTTTGCTTTAGCGTATCCTCTTTTGTTTTCGATAGCACGTTAACGTCGTTCACAAGAAAAGGATCTCGTTTCCAAACGATATCCTGACATCCTTTAGATTGTTATGCCAGTGTAAAATATTTGCTACTTACGTTTAAATGCAGTTAACAACCAAACTGTTTCAATTACACACTTGTTTTATTGATAGTGGAAAACAATGTACAAACATTGTAGAATGCGAAATATTTATTAAAACAAGCATTCTGACGTAGCTACAAGGGCTCTAATACGTTTTCTTAAATAGTAAGAAATTAACGTATATACTCGAGCGAGATGGTTCGGTAACGTGTGAGGCTCGCATTCGAAAGACCCGGTTTCGATTCCTATAAAAGCCCATTCATCGTTTTTCGTAGCCAGTAGTCGAATACTGTGGATTCTCATATAGAATTTTTTCCTTTTAATCACCTCCCTTTCATTTTATTTCCTTCCAACTTTTCAAGTGTTATGTGATTTGAGCTTAGTAAGTTCAACTTAGGGATGGGAGCCTCTCGGCCACTGCAACCCGTCTCGGATATCGCATCTGCCACCTCCCTTGTGGGGAAAAATTGAGACGAAGGGAGAGCACAGACAGATAGAGCGCGAGGAAGTGTACAGCCACAGAGATTTACAGAAATGCCTTACAGTTTAACAGAGAGTCACCGGAAGCAACATCGAAGCTCCCCAACCCCAATCAGGACATGGCGACGGAGCAATCATGGCGGTCAGGGGAGCGACTTCTTATAAGACCAAAGCAAAAGGTTTACACAACCCAAGCACCCACAACATCTGCCCGCACCTGCCTGCACGGTGACGACCAAACCTGAAAGATGACAATGGAATTCAATGAGGAACGAAAGAAAAGAATCCGGAATACAGAAGTCACCCAGATTACCTAGCAACAAGGAGAAACCATGGTAGAGCCCAAGTCACACTGGTTGGTCAACGAAACAAAACCTGCGATCTCCCGAACCACAAACGTTAATGCCTGAGTCATCCCGTTCGGTCCTTTCAGGTGTGCTTATAGGTTTTGTGGTGTATGGCGGTGCCGGAACAAATGGCGCAGATGCCTACTCAAACGAAAGAGCATTCTTTATGGACACTGGAGTGCTGCGAGTCGTTGTAAACCATCAGGCCACTTTCAGTAGTGGGACGGATGGTCCTCGAGGCAGAAGTTACTAGTGTTTTCCACGCAATTTTATGACCTGTGTGCCTGCAGTTGAAGCCTGTTGTGATTCCTTCAATTTATTCCTTATTCTTGGGTGTAGTAAATGCAATAGATATCCTTAGGTCGCAGTGCACAATGTACCTCCCTCCGTTGTATATCCTATAAGTTTACCCTACATTTTCTCCAATGGGTATTTTTAAGGGCACTATATGCAAGTAATGCTACCTCATGTAATGGTTACTTTCATATTTGTGTACCACCCACTACTCATTATACACTTGTCAGTGAGTTATATTTTCCTTTTTACTGTCAAATAGAGATGTTTCACAGTCATATTTCAATTAAATTCATACGGTACTTCTAAAGTGGGAAGCACGGCAGAAGAAAGCGGGGAAGAGCCAGAAGAACGTGGCACGAGGAAATATATGGTCATATGAAGAAGACGGAACTGGAAGAAGGTCAATGGAACGACAGGAAAATCTCTGGAAAGCAAGAACCAAGGGTGAAAGTGTAAAATAAATAAATAAATAAATAAATAAATAAATAAATAAATAAATAAATAAATAAATAAATAAATAAATAAATAAATAAATAAATAAATAGGTAATTCATTCATCGCCCGATATTACCTGATTAAATAACGTTCAAAAAGAAAGAAAATTTACTACACAACAAATATACTTAGATCTTAATAGAGACAGTTAATGCCAAATGATTTTTTTCTTGTCCATTCGTTATCTGTTTATTTCAGGTAGGCCCTTTTCATTCTTATTTAATTTCTTTGCCTTTTTATTTATTTTATTTTTACACTTTTACCTTTAAACCAATTAGGTTTATAAAATTATGATGAATTTTTTATAGAGCCATGTACAGTAACTAAACATGACGGGCCCTAAAACACCACACACACTCACTCACTCACTATCCAAATAGTTCAATTGTTTTGTGGTCTCAAGTATTTATTTTGTTCTTTCGCCAGTTCTGTAACACTGACATACTCTGTGTGGTGAAATTTATCCGCAAGTCAACTCTTCACCTTGATTCCAAAACGTAAAGCAGTGGTGGGATGATTTCTGCTCGACTTCATCTCCAGAAATACCTTTTATTCTCCCCTCTATTTCCTGTGATTGCTTCTGCAGAAGAGGATATATCCGGAACCCCATTGCAGCTGGAAATACATTATGCATTCAGGGGCGGCATTTCTCCAGGAAAACAGCTGACACCTCATGGAGGGTCCAAGTCAGTCACCATAAAGTGAGTTCGATGCGGTAAAGGGCGGTTATGGCTGACAGTAACCGGGAAGGTCATGACATAACTATAGCACCACCGTATTAGAGAAGAAGATCCAGGATAAAAATAAACCACGTGTGTTTGAGGAGTATATATTTGCTCTTATTTAACGATGAATTGCCCTTTAGAGATGAAAGCCAATTTTATCAATTAGAGTTATCATGTATTCGTCAGCTAGTAGTCTTATTTCAACAATCGGGCTCGGCATCTATACATGTTCTCTTTGGAGATGCAATAATAAAATTTTATATGAATTTTAAAAATTAAATGGGCTGGCAAATAAAAGGAGAAGATTTGAATAATTTAGAATTTTTGAACATTTTACCAATGATTTCAACACACATTTGTTCTTTTGATATACCTTATTTGACCAACGTAATTTATAATTATGAAGGGGTAGCAAACAGAAGGACATTTAAATGTCACAAACTCTTGATGCTGCGATTGACTGCCCATTGAGATTAGGCGAGGTAACCCTAGCGTCTATCTGACATTTAGTACTGCTAACAATCACATGTCATTGGGTATGTCGCTGAGGTTACCAAGCGGGATAGCGCAGGCGGTTTCGTCTCTAGCCCGCATTCGGGAGGCCTGGGTTTGATCCCCGAAGCCGACCCACATGACCTATAGGTTTTTGAGGGGTTTCCCGAGTCGCTAGGCGAATGCTGGGTAGGTTAATTACATCCTCCGAATTTCCTGTCCCTCCATTTAATCTCCATTATCATTTCATATCATCTCTATTTCTGGTGGTTTCTTTCAGGGTAGAAATGTCGGCGGGAATCTCGGCGTTTTTTTTTGTGGTAATTTATGCCCTCCAACGTTAAGTCATATCGGACGATGAATGGAATGGTGAAATGATGCTCAAATGAACCCAGGGTCCATAGAGCTTAGAGTTACCCGACATTCGTCTTTCAGGATATGGGAAAACTCCGGAAAAACCTTATCCTTTTCCATCATGACCTTGTCATTGCCCATTTCCTCTATCAGGGACAAAAAGGAATTGTCGATATTTTCTTTTCAATGTTTCCTCCATGGAAACAACCACTTTCTTTTACTTGCCATATTGCACTCAAAATGACAACAATATCGTCCGCACCCAAGCTATACCTCCACAGTCATTAAAGGTTCGAGGATGCACATCCTGCTGACCAAGAACTGGTGAGAGTGTGTCGGATAATACGGAATATCGGTTTACCTAAGGTCGGATAACCGAGACTCTACTGTATATAAGTATTACACCTCGATGACTAATTGTTCCTTGATAACCAAAAGTGCCCCAGTCTCCACCACACCGAAAAAAAAAACATAGTGACAAAAATATCATTATAGATACATGAATTCCAGTATATATTCTATTAGAATTAAACATATAATCACTCGAGAAAGGAGACCAACTTATAATTGGTAATTAATGCCTGATGCTGCACCCCAATCATAAGCTTCCCTTAACTGAAAACTCTTAATTAACCGTAGTTGAAAGAGAAAGATTTCAGGTTGAACAACAGAGGTTCATAAAGTTAATCGCTGCGCTAATTGGATGGAGAAGCTTAATGCAACTACATCTTCTTGTGGGATTAATATAATTAAATAAAAAAAAATGAAGACAGTAATTAAAGATAAGAAAGAACGGCTAGCTTTAACGTTTCTTTGGGATTAAAAACGTAGTCTGTGAAGTAAATATCCAGGTTCAACAAAGCAAATTAGTGCATTCTTACAGTAGGATTTACACCAAATTGTAGCAGCCTAGTGGATAATATTCACTTTTTACGAGTTAGAAAAGAACAAGAAGTTTGTTAATTATTTTTCTTATAAGATGCTGTGTTCGCCCATAAACAAACCTTACTAGATCGATGATTTAGCATTTTAATCATTAATTTATAAACAATGTGAAAATGTGCTTAGAAATGCATTTACGATAAATCCCCGTCTAAGGCAATAATTTATAATTGGTATTGCAAATTTAAAAGAAATCTTTAATCTTAGTGATGATTTTTATAAAGGACGACCAAGAGCTACAGTTACTAATGAAAATATTGCTGCTGTTCGACAAGGGCTTGAGGATGACCGACGAACATCTAATGAATTTATTAAAGTTGCATTAGATTGAGTCAAATCGAAAACATTTTACATCAATGTTACCACGAGAGAAATTTGTTGATAACAGATTGAACATAAACTAATCCTCGATTTGCTGTTTTCAATAGTTTAATTTACAGGTTGATAAACATACCTCTAAATAAGGAAGAATTTAATACAGAATATAAATATATAAACACTGCTTTAATTAATGGATTTAATAAATATTTTATACACAAAAGGTTAGTAAAATTTAAATATAAAAAAAATGTAAATGGTGTTTCCACTCTTAAAAAAGTAAAAGATGATTATATTTCCATAAAATTTACTTATCATCCATGGGCAAATAAAAAATTCCAAAAAATGTTCAAAGAAGTTTGTATAAATACAGCATAAAAATTATTGCAATTTTTTAAAAAGACAAAATTTCAGACAACAAAAAGATCTGGTATTTATCAAGTTAACTGTTTCGAATGCGATAAGATTTATATTGGTATGACCAAACATAATTTAGAAACCAGAGCGAAGGAACATTTCAGAAATATTAAATATAAACAGACTGATAAATCGGCAGTGGCTGTCCATTTTTTGGTCATCTAAACATGAAATAAACCCGGAAGTTAAATTATTGAAACAATTGAACGAACCGATAGATGTAATGGTTTGGGAGAAAATATTTATTTTGAAAAATAAAGATCGCGTGATGAATTTTGATATCCAACAAGTAGATGTCATCAATCAGATTGTGTTGTCCCCGGTAGATGGCAGTAAGGTAGGGAGCTATTCTTCAAATTCCGGAAGTGGTCGAGCTCAGCCAGGCATTGTGTCCAATGTCACCGTGTCAGGCTGACAGGTTGAAAATGAAGTAAAATTTGCTTCGAAGCCGGTCCCAAGGATTTTGAATAAGATATATATTAGTGAATTTGTGTTACTATAGCGTTAGTTTTTAAACTTAATACTTGTTTTGATTTTGTAATTTTCCACTTTACATAATAAAGACAGAAAAAGCATGTTACTTCACGACTGCCCATCGCTGCATACACAAAAGCCCGATGCCTTAATGGTCAGCACCATGGACCTTCCACAATCCAGCTCTACCTTAGCACCTTATAACTTCCTTTTTCCAAAAACGAAAGATGAAAGCCGTGAAATCACTTTTTGGTCATCAGATGAAGCAATAGAAATTAAAAAAACTGGGTCAGGAAGTGACTCAGACAGCTATCATTGTTATAAGGACTGATTTCATTGAATGCAAAAATGTATTCATGTTAAAGGAGAACCTCCTGAAAAACAATAAAATCTTTTACATTTATGTTTTAAATTCTCGTTCGATTTGCTAAAACTTTTTACTGATTTATAATTGTACTTTTAAACTTTTAATGATATACTTTGTTTATGGTATGATTTTCCAAGCTGGTTCCTTCTTTTTTACCTAAAGAGCAGATGTGAAACACAATTACAAGAGATTGAAAGCTTGGGGTACGCAATTGAACATGTTAAAGCTATTTACAAATATGCGATTCAGTGTAGTTTCTTTTATTCTTTTGTTCCATTGCCTTTAACTGCAAAGGTCATATCGGTGTTAACGCGTATTCGTTGGGTTTTAATCATTAGATCACGCACACATTCGCACTCTCATTCATACTTCCAGACTCTGGGAAGATGCAGAATCACCATGGTTGGAGAAAAATTCCAACCCCCCCAGCTGGGAATCGAACCCGGGACCCCTCGCACGGCAGGCGTTCTACGACTAAGATACGGGGCCAGCCGTAGATTCTTTCTTCGTTATCATTTTATATAAATATTTTGTCTGTTAACATTCGCGTAGGGGAGGGGATCCATCCCCTTCAGCTGCCGTGGTGCGGGCGCTGCGGACCCTTAGCACTCGTGGTACCTCTGACGTTACTAGAGGAACCTCGGGCCGAACTGCCGAGCTCCTCCCGTTGGGGAGCTGTTCGGATTGGGTTGGACTCGAGGGGGCAGTGTGTTCCCGACACCCACGGGGAATTGGGTATCTCCGGCCAGGCTACGGCCGCCCGGACGGGGTAGAGGGTTGCCTAATAAGTCCCGGGTACCAGCCTGCAGAGCTAGTAGAAGGTGTTCTAGATCGCCAGACGGCCCCACCGAGGTTTTCGGTAGTCTTCCCTGCGGGGTTGACGCGCGTAAGTGGCGTATGCACTTCCATCCTGTCTTTACGTTGTGCTCAGCGGGGGGAGGCTTTTTAAGAAATCAGTTATTGCCCTATGGAAAGAGCCCCGGAGTATCCATCGCTCCCTGGTAGAAGGAGGCCCGGGTCCTTGGTCATACGGGTCCAGGACTAATGGGAATAGAACCTCTGCACATAACTGTCTGTTAACATAGATTTCCAGTGTTGTATCAACACCGCCGGTGTGCCGTTATTTCGTCCTAAAGAAGTTCATTTGAATGTAGTAAATCTACTGAAATGGGGACATCTGATTTAAATTACACTTAAAAACTGTCCGGACCGAGCTGGGTTTATACCAAAGACCTTGGAATGGTGAGGCAAGCGCCTGACCTACTGAGCCACCCAGGCCGACTTGCAAAATCTGTGTGCAGTGTTATGTGCTTTATATATAAAATGCACTACATTCATTTTATATTCTCTACTATTTTTTATGTAAATAGCTAATATAAATTACTTCGACTAAAATTTATTTTGTAATCTAATTCACATTATTTTATGTTAATCGAAGTAAATCTTTGCTACAATAGTTTCATTGCATTTTCATTGCAGATCAAGGCAGTTACAAAAACAAATTCGATAACGAAGGTTACTATCTAAAGACTTTAAAAGTAATACACTTTTCACACATCGTAGTAAAACTGAACAGCGATAGCCTTAAAAAGAAGGTATGTGTCGTATTCGCATGACTTTCTCTACTCTCCATCGTTTACTAGTGTGAATACAATCTAAACTAAGAAAGCTTATTATTCTATCTGCTTTATTGTGATTGACATGAACCTTTGTACAAATATCTATGCTACACATTTCGTTATAAATACAAAGAGAGTGACAATAGTCAAATGTTTAAGAAATGGATACTGTATGCTGGGCCTCAAAATTCTATACTCTTTCCTTGCAATCAGAGACACAATTTAAATATTGGCAGGACCGAGAAATGATGACAAAATTTTGAACAAATCGAACCAATAATAAAGAATATCTTGAAAATGTTTGTGCCATGAACATGATATTTGCAATAAAGTTTGTGATGCAGATCTAATGATTATACGAAATTATTTCGAATGAAATGGAGTTCACAACCTATTTGCACAAAATTAACGAAATACGTCTTATTTGTCATTTAAATACATGAAATTTTAATCTGAAGTAAGAGTCACTTTTGAGAAAATCAAAAACTTGCTTCAAGTAACGCTAGTATGTGCACGAGATTTTATTCAGATCTTTTTGTAGCATCTTTGGAAAACAAATAGCAACTTTGTTAATTACCCGACTCTTGGTTTTTTGAGTTATACTGTTTGGAGCTGTACAACATATGGATCTTGTTCTAAAACAGCCTTTTATGGGTTCAGAAGGCTTATCTCTCGAAAAAGGTATAAAAAGTAGCTCATTACGGCCATCTAACGCTGATTATTGATGCTATCATCATACATTCGGGAACAATGTCAAAAGATATCATTCCTCTGTATGCATCTTTCCAAAAACTGGCACAACGCAATCGCAGAATATGGCATGCGGAAACGGGAATCACACCGGCTATTTATCTCTGATAAAGGAAAAAAGATAAGATTTCTGATACATTCAGAAGCTGACACATCAGTTTTGTCATTTTAAAGATAAGCAGAATAGTCATGGAATATTCACGTTCTTCATTGCAAATGGCCTTCTAATACATACGTTAGTTAAATGAGTACCTACTTAATCTCAACCACAGACCACTACTTTTAACATATAGTCATACTACAGGCGCAGATCTACTGAATTTATATAACCTACTTGTAATTGATCTCCGGCAGGAAGGGTTAGTAGATGGGGAAAGACATCTATCTTTATCTACCTTGCTTTTCTCATACTAAGACTGAAATGCCATTGTATTAATGGCAAACTAATTAACAATGATGCTTCAAGAGTTTGCGGATATAATGCGACCATCTGTATCTCAAAAAGAGTGTATAGCAAACACGATATTTCACATTACCAAATCGAGGATGAGGTTTCGATGGTTGCTTCCAGAGAAGATGAAGTGGCAAAAGAAGAATTCCAGAGGATGTTGAATTTAGGAATCTGCAGGCCATCTAAATCCAATTGGTATATTTCATTATACCAAAAACGATGGCAGTTGCAGACTTAAACGGCAGCTACAAAAATTTAGATGCAGCTACCCAGGTAGGTATTCTATAACCTACCTCCATGATTTAATACATTGGCGCTCTGTTGAAAATATTTGTCCTAGCTTTAATTAGTGCTTGCATACAACCAAATACCAAGAATATCACACTGATTTAATGACTTTCGGTGTACAAAACGCAGCAAAAGCATTTCAACGTTTCATTTGCATTTGTCCAATATGAGAATGCGTTGTTGCCTTATTTCAACGAAGAACATAAACAAAACTTAGGGATGCTGTATTTAACTTCGAGATTAAGGCGTCTTAATCGACCTGACGAAATTTGCATTTGGAGAATTCAGCACAGAATTTTTAGGTTTTCGAATTTCAAAATGAGTGAAAGTTCCACTTCCCGGGCATGTGGAAACTCTCATACAAGCTCGGCTATTAAGACTCACCGAATGCTATGTAGGATTATAAGAGCAATCAATTACAACCAGTCTTTCATCCACAAAAACTGCTTGGTTTCAGGTGAAATTACAAGAAGCGCTCGATTGTGCGCATGTTGATGGCTGCTGCATTATACGGTCTCTAGAACTGATAGAACATGTGAAGCTTGTGAAGAAAGGCTTGTAATTGCAGCCCTTCAGTTTCATACGGAACCAAATTATTATCTACTAACTACATTGTAGACTCTTCTGGAGTAGCCATAGAAGTATCGCTGGAACATGCATCGACGGAACAATGAAACCCACTTTCCTTTTCCTATCGAAAATTTAAAGGAACATAAAAGAGATATAGCGCTTACGGCTGTCAGCTATTGTATATTTATGCTTCTATCAAGCATTTCTATACTTATTAGAAGTTTGCATACTCATCGTATTCACAAAATACGAACAACTGGTATTTGCATTTCACCCTGAGAAAGCTTCTCCAAGACAAATTTATCACCTGAATACGTACCACAGTTAAAGGCGAAGTTGACGCTATATCAGGGAAAAACAAAATTTTTGGAGATACCTTCCCGGTTAGCAACATGGCAACAATTCAAAGGGATGATCTGCATCAACAGACCTTTCTTCAAGAAAGAGCACGGTTCTCTTCATCTTTCACTTATACCGCTCCTGGACTTCACTAATATTGCTATAAACAAAGTGACCCATTTGTACTCCAAAACCATGCATATATATATATATATATATATATATATATATATATATATATATATATATATATATATATATATATATATATATATATATGTATATGTATTTCACTCAATAAATAGTTTGTCTTATCCGACTCGTAACAATACGGTTCAATTTGTATGAGACATATTCGTATGGCTCTAGACTGATAAGCGTGTAAAAACATGAGCCAGGGCTTGTATGGGCTGTCAACGCTCCCAAATTGGCCAACGTAATACTGAGAACATTTCCACATGTCCAATGAAATTGTTGACATGTATACTGAAAATAATGTAAACACTCAGACTATTCCAAAAATATAGATGCATCTTGACTGAATCAATTCTTTTCATGGACAGAAATGATTCCAGTAAATTATAAGCTACAAATTCTGCCTGTAGCCCAGTTTTCATACCTAAATGGATTTCAGTAATGGAGCTCCTTACGAACTCACACATGGACATTTTAATTCAAGACCATTTAAGAAACTTATTAAGTTATAAGGAGTACATAATTTTTAGGCAATCGTACACCACCCATAAGGAAATGACGAAGTGAAAAGATGGCAATCATCACTTAAGACTAAATGTAATTGCTGAAAATGGACACACAGCTCCAAAACTGTTTTTGGTCTACCATTTCGTCTACCAGGAGAATTCCTCGTACCTACTCAAATGGATGACAGACATTGGAATCTATTTTAAACAACTATCAACCACATTTCGTGAATATCCACCAACACACCAGAATAAGGTTGATTTAAAATCATGTTTCATGCATGTTGCACTATCTAGCGACCCATGTGTAGATGCAGTCAGAAAACCTCTACAAAAACCCGATGAAGGTTCATTTAAGCTAATTTCATGAGACAACAACTTCTTCATAGTCGACAGCAACAATAAACACGAAACAATTTTAAAGATTTCCTTAAACTGTCCTATTGTTGAATCAATAATATGGATTAGTTAAGAAACGCCTATTTGCTATTTTGACACCAGTGTCTCCACGTACAGCTATTCAAGTGACTCATATGGGAAGGACTATGTGATTGTCTCAAAGGTAGGGCCCTAAACCCCACGCAATCACTCATCACCTGCCTCCAAGGCACTCTCCGCCCATTAAGGAAGAATATTCTTGTCGGTCTTCATAGATTAGTCACCCTGATAATATATAAAGGAGATATATAGCTCTTGTGCGGTGTTGCTAAATTGTATAATAAACGATTTAAGAGCAGAAGCTACTGTGCAATTCGTGATATGGAAATGGTGATCTTCATTTTATCCTCTCCTCGTAAGGTTTTAGATACCAATAGACACCTGTAAGTTGGAGTGTGCGAGATGCCCAGCTCCGTTGTACGCCCTTTTAACTATGAATGCACTGCTATTATACTATGCTTAATTCTGAATTTGCCTTGGACATATTTAGACCGACGGTCGAGTGGAAAAAACTGTTAAGCAACGTGCCAGCCAATTTGTGTACGCCACGGTTATCAATTGGAGGGGACACTGGCTTCAGCCATTCCAGTTTTGCTCTTTGGTTTGCCTACCGTCCAAGAATCCTAACGCAAGAAGCAGGTGAGAGAAATAAGAGTAACACTGCCATGTTCTGCAAACTTTGCTTTGAGTGGCCACAAGTGGTTAGGTCCGGATTGTGCCAGAGCCCTGGAGTTCAATCTATCGGCTGAAGAGATTCTTTTCGATGTCATCACTTTATGGCCTGTGCTTGGCATTTGTTTGATACGGCGAGGGTAAAAGCCTACTAGAAAAATGTTGTTTGCTAACTTATAAACTTTCCGCTCATTTATTCAAAATTATTCAAGACTCGTGCTTCACTTTATTTCTTCTTAGCAATATCACTATATTACAAATGTTTCAAGTCTTGAGTACAGTTGCGAATTTGTTACTAGATTTTCAAAGCAAGGTTAGTACACTTGGTTATTACAATTAATATGCCTCACTGAGTATGCATGTACTGAATTACTCTGTGCAATATAGAGACGATAATATTTTTCCTATACTTATGTATCTTAATTTTTAAGCTGAATTATTCCCTTTATTCCTTACTATTGCAATTACGTACAAAACCAGTTATTCCTAAAACCGTATAAAACATCTCGACGTTCACACAAAAGGATGTGAAACATGGGCAAAACGATTTCCTCGTTATTCTTCCAGGTTCTGAAAATTCTGCAGTGCCTCGAAATATTCTTTGGCTGTGCCACAATCATCGACTAGAATTGTCGAGTATCTTGTTAGATAATTACAGAAGAAAACGTTTTAAACCTTCCTATTTCCTCTTTGACACCTGTAGATAATTTTCACAAAATAAATAAACAAACGTTTAATCTATGACGCAATAGTAATTAAGCTGTTGAAAATATAGATCCCATTACCAGATCACCAAGTTAACGTCTTTGGAGACAATATCGAGTATAATAGCCTTTTCGGTTAAGAAATAGAGTTCGCTGGTTTCCAATGTTATACTGGTCGGCAATCTAGAAAGTGATTGACATTTCGTACGGAGAGAGAGGCGACGTTGCCGCTTATTGCTGGCACTTGGAGAGCGCGATAGGATTACGCGTGCGAAGGTGATTGAGTTGCGACTACAATTTGTATTTTATTATTATTAATTACTTGTAATGCTGTACAAAAAGACAATAGTACAGTCGTGGATCTGCATGCAAACGCTAGAACATGCAAGAACACATCAATATAAAGATCATCGTAACAAAGAGGCATACCTATGACATTTTAATGCTTATTGAAGTGGGAAAGTGCCACTTACAAAAATTTTTCCGAGAGTTTCTAATTTATACCCCTATGTCTTTCTTTAAAATACTTTTCTTTCCCAATCCTAACCTTAATGAATACCTTAATGAACTTAGAGAATGGAATACTAGACTCCCCTTTCAATTTCTCCTCTTCGAAGTATTCTCTCACAGAGTATTTCCCGTGTAAGTCCTTTAATTGGAATACCTTTACCAAATACAGTTTTATTTGGTTCCCGAGCACGTGCAGGTTTTCCCTTGTCACTATATTTAGACATAATTAAACATTCATTAAACACAATTGCAAATGAATACAACACGCGCACAGATACATGAACTCACACACACATAAACCAAGGCAAATTGCCTCAAATAAAATGCAAAGTAACTTGACAGTACAGGATCTCTAACTGTGAGAGCATTCTGTTTATGCAGCGATATCAGAAGAGAAATAAAAACTTAGGTATTGTATTTACTGCAGCGTTTGCGTAACTCGCTTGCCCGCAGGTCATGCTAAGCACGTGTTAGAATATCGGCAACCAAGGTTTAGCTTTAACATTATCATGGAAATGTCTCGACTCTAACTGGTCCCTCTAATCGTTACCATGACAACCGCTATGACGTACTCATCCCCTCCTATTTATTTAGAGCGTTCTTCCATGTGGTTGTTGTCAATCATTCTAGTTTGGCGACCAGTATAGTAAATTTCTCTCTTTGTCCAGCATTACACTCTACATTCCGTTAGCATGGAGTTGAAAATAGGATAAAGATAAATTCATAATCATAGTGATAATTTGTGTATAAAGAGTTGAAAATATTAATAAGCCTAGCTATTTCAATTGGTATGGTACACTATTCATTTTTTCAGATTCTACAGTGCCAGTTTCAAATTGTGACTGGTTGATCAGCAATACACATTATGTATAAGGAACTGAAAATTACGAACACAACACCTAACAGGCGGTTATCTTGCTGGGGTTGAAGGGTCACCAGAGAGTAGGCATATGTGAAGTTTCAAATCGGTGTTTTTCACCGTCTGCGGATTTCTGAGATTTCTTTGAGCTCATCGGTGATTGCATTATGTTTTCATATTTCCAGTATATCATCTAGGCTTATCTAAAAGTTCACTGGGTTTTTATCCTACTTTGCACCATCATAAGCTAATTTTTCAACTAACCCTGTTTTATTATTCTTTTAATACATATATATATTATACATCAAGGGGCCCAGCCTTTGAAGATCCCCAACATCATTAGTTCATTACACTAGTAGGCCTGAAAGCGTTTATCGGAAAGGGAAACTGTATTTCTATGCACAGAATTTTTGCATGCAATACAACAGAGTTACGTTGATGACTTTCAAGAGCAATTTAGAGTGTGCTCAATGTTATGTGTATCCAGCATTGTTAGCAAGTTCTCAAGCACACTAACCAACACAAAATCGCAACATTCATTGTTCATATAAAGCTTTAGACATTTATACTGAATGACAAACGTTGCTTCTAGTTAATAATACATAACGATCATTAATACACCATCTAGCTCACCATTGGCAGCTTCTTCGTTCTCTCCTTTACACGTACCTGCAACAGAAATAAACCACGCATTAGTTAGTTATTCTTTTACATATTTGTAATATGTTTTACCTTAAGGCCTAAATGTTCTCACAAGAAAATACCTTAAACGTGAAACATTATGCAAACTTTCTCGTAAGAAGATGTCAGTGCATCACAATATTAATTTATATGTTTATAGATATATGCGTATGTATTAATAACATTAGTGGAAGATAATTAAAAGACTTTTGTAGATAGTTCATGTTACAATTTATTTTTGAACTTCAAAATTGCCATTACAATGCTGGTTACAGTTGTATAAACCATGAATGCATTAGGTGGAATTGCGATTTATGAAAATGTTCTCATTGCTCTGGTATATATAAGAAAATGCTTTATTTTTATCGTTTATTCTGTTTCAGCCAAGCTGTTCGAATTCGAACAGTAGTGTGCGTATATATATATATATATATATATATATATATATATATATATATGTGTGTGTGTGTGTGTGCCTGTGTGTCTGTATGTGTGAGTGTGTGTGTGTGTGTGTGTGTGTGTGTGTGTGTGTGTGTGTGTGTGTGTGTGTGTGTGTGTGTGTGTGTGTGTGTGTTACGTTTGAAAATCTTGGTTAAGGAGCGATTAAAAATATTTAGGAAAAATTCTATAACACGCACGCACACGCACACACACACACACACACACACACACACACACACACACACACACACACATAGTCATGCACATCCCTAATTACGAGGGCTGTTCAATAATGAATGATCATAATTTTTATGGTCATAATTTTTCGCACTAAAATTTAATCTTATTATGTTCTGTTAGCTTAATGTGAAACAAACACGCCGTAGTAGTTTCATTGTTGGTACGCTTGGTTCCCGCCTGTGAGAACCGGGCAAGTTCAGACATGCTCAGTATCGCATGCCGCTACAATGGAGGTAACAGGCAGTTAAAGTTGAAGTAGAAGGTCGCGGGTTCGAGTCCCGCCCTGGCCATGGGTGTTTATGTGTATAGTGTATGTGTGTGAAACTACAGAAAACAGATAGGTAATTAAACGGAAACAATAAAAAAAAGTTGAAGTTAGAGGAAGATTCGGAGCTTCTTTCAAACGTAATCACTGCTGATGAAACTTGGCTACATAATTTTCATCCTGAGAGCAAACAGTGGAGCTCAGTGTGGAAATCTCCTTCATCACCAACCCCCCCCCCCCCAAAAAAAGCATAAGTGGTTGCTTCTGCTGGGAAAGTTACGGTCATCTCATTCTTTGATATTCATGGAATGGTTTATCAGCATGTTGTACTACACACACATCAGTAACTGGACAATACTACAGGGATATCCTGAAAACATTGCAAGTCCATATCAGGCGCAAAAGACCACATTTCCGTGAAGCGGGCTGGATGCTGCACCACGATAACGCGCGATTGCATATAGCCAATGTTGTTGCTGAATATCTTGCAAAAATCAACGCGAAGTGCATCCCTCACCCTCCTTATAGTCCGTATTTAGCCCCATGTGATTTTTTTTCTATTCCCTAACTTGAAGAAACGCCTTCGTTCGACGCATTATCCATCATCAGAAGCAGCGGTGAAGGCTGCGGAGGTGATTTTGAGGGATCTCTCAAATAATGGTTTCCAGCATGGCTTTGAAGACTGGCAGTAACGTTGGGACAAGTGCTTCGCATTCAGGGGAGACTATTTTGAGAAGGACCATCAAAATTATGGGGATGAGTAAAGGTACGTTGTCAAAAAAAAAAAAAAAAAAAAAAAAAAAAATGTGATCATTCTTTATTGAACAGCCCTCGTATAAAGTCCGAATTTACGAAGTTATGGCATATAACATCCATCCATTTAAAGAACGTCCATAAATAAAATCTCAATTTCAACGGAGGTAGTCACCTCACGTTATGCAACCTTCAATGAGCTATTGTGGAAGAACAGTTGAGAATGAACCAGGAGGTAACAACCGCAGGCAGACAGGCCACAGAGACGCGCGTAAGTCTCTGACAGTCCCTGGCTTGAAGGTCCGTTTCAATGTCGAAGCTGCCTAAAGAGGATAATAAATGAGCTGTCAAACATACAGCCCTTAAGTGTTCACAGAGCAAGCATCCGAAGGCACTGGCAACGAAACCTAGAGTACACCTGAAGGATGCAAATAAAAGGATATTGATGAAAAAGAATTTAATGATGGTAGATGAGGAATCACCTCAGCGTTCGTCAATAAACCAGAGAAAACAACGGTCAGAGCAGGCAGTCTACGGGAGTCGAACCCAGGTGCCCCTAAATGTGGACTTCAATTGTTACCGTAGAGGCATTTCACTCAATAATTATTGGATACTTAATAGTATTTTGGATTTGATTTTGTCGTCTCGTTTAACAGTACTTAATAGTATATTAAATATTCTCAAACATTAATTTAAGCATATTGCTTTTTTTAAACGTATATGCTAAGCTCCATATCGTTATGTCCAACAGTTTTGGAGAAAACTTTCTTGAAATATTTAAAAACATATCCCTGAAGAAAGAAAGAGGCTAGGTTTTACTGAACAGATTTAAATATTTTACTATGAATTTAGAGGTAGCACAAAGACAAAACAATACATAACTATCAAAAAGAAATAATTATTCTCCAATAAAAATTATATTTCAAATTTCTGCACTAATAACTTTTATTTTAAAACGTATGCCACAGCATTACTATCACACAGGCTACTCCAAATTTAATTTCTATAATCACAACCATTCAGAAGCTACCCGCTATCTAGATATCTGTTCTGTTACCTCGGTTGAAAAGACCCTTGAAACAAAAATTTAATGCTTTAATCGTGTATTTAGAAGCTGATCATTACAATTTTTCAAAAAAATAAAAAGAAACTGGGGATGATAAGCATACGTAGATTACTGCAATAGGCAAGAGAGAGAGAGAGAGAGAGAGAGAGAGAGAGAGAGAGAGAGAGAGAGAGAGAGAGAGAGAGAGAGAGAGAGAGAGAGAGAGAAGGGCTAGCTTGGATGAGAACAGGAACAATATTCCTAAGAGGGAAAAGAGGTAGGGAAAGGGAATTTGTGAATTGTGTGGTGAATTGTGTTGCGAGGAGGTTGCAATATGGAGAAAAAAAAGGTATGGGAGGAAAAATGGGAGAAAGTAAAGAAGAGGATAGTAGCTATAAAAATGTTAACAGGTAAGGAGCAAAAGAAGGTAAGAAACTTCTTGTCATTTTCTTCTAAAATTCATTCTTATACATTCTTAATATGAAATGTTCTTTTGTAATTAATTCACAGTATGTCAGTAAACATATTTAATGGAAATGAAACTCTCCCGCCTCCCTAAATGCTTGGTTCTTGCCAGAGAAAAGGAGACAATTAAAATCAGTTCTGGGTGTTTTCACGGAATCCGAGATTTGATGTAGGTAAACTTTGTTTCCGTCAAGAATAATCGAGGGCATATAGATTTTCTGATTTATTGACTGATATTTCAATTTGTTTCAAATGACAATTTCCGCGATGAAAATTCCATATGAAGACAGGAGGGTTTGACAGAATTAATAATTACATTTTACCACTCTTCTCAATATGGCGTACACCGGACGGATCCAAAGCAACTGAGAGAAAGGGGGTAGAATCAGGGAAACAACCCCTTGGAGGGAGAGGTTACCATGACGACCCCATCCCTCCTTTGCTCTCACTCTCTCTCGCTCCTAAAAACACACACTCAGTTACGGGAGAGGGGCACTGAAATATGAAGGAACTCCTAGCTTACATAGCCTTTGTTCCTTTCAGAACGGAATTAATAAAAAACACGAGCGATAAAAGCTTAATTTACAAGGTTTTGTTGAAAGTACAACGCACAAAGCAAAGAAGCATACCCAGATGAAATTTCCCGTTCATTTTCTGACAGAAGAAAACCTAATTAGATTTCACCAAGAAAAGGAATTTCCTTATTTTCCAGGCGATTTTAGGGGAGGGCAAAAGGTAACCAGAATTCAGTTAATACTTACTAGCAAATAATCTCAAGCTGTGATAGATGCACGCCTGTGTGTGCTTTTTTCTCTAACATTCGTACTTAGGCCAAGTATGGGAAGTATTGCATTACACCCAAAAAGTTCTATATCGAAATTTAAGGTGTATACTACATTTTTAAACACTGCGAGATCCCTAAGACTTATAAAAATGTGCTTCACAAAATGGTATTTTTACTGAAGTGTATAATGTTCAGAACCTTCCAAGAATTGACACCAATATTTGCATGCCATTCACCTCTACCCTTTATATAGAATATTTTTTCAATATTTTGATTTTATAAAAAATGCCGCAAAACAATTTTTATGAAAATACCATATGTTTAAGATATTTTTATGACAAATGGAATGTATCACTTGAATTTTCTCTCATATGTTTTCTATCAAGATGACCTTTGCGTAACTGGCACATGCAAGACAAAATATTAATAAAAAAGATTACAAATCTTGTTAAAACACACAACATATACATTGGTTTTGATTGAACCATTTTAAAGGTGTTGCTTATTTGTGTTTTAAGCGTCCAATATTTTTTTTTAAATACGAATACCTTATTCGTTTTTTCTATGTCCTAGACAGTAAAGAGAACTAAATTTCACAGCGCCGATCTGAGCTCTTAAAATATTTAAGTCTACTGTATTCCCTTATTTCTATTACATCCACAAGAAAGTTAGCAATAAGGTAATTCCTGTAAACGTTTATCTCGATAACATGAAGTAGATAGAGGATTAAGCGTTAGTAAGCATGCATTATACGAGAAGAGAAATTCATGTGAGTGAAAAACAGATTTTTGGATTTGAATCTAGTCAGAAAAATTAACGTCTAAATCTGAAGAAAATGGCATTAAGGGAGCAGTCCATTGTAAAATAATTTTACCTAGAAAATAAAGACATTGAGAAAAGGAACATGTACAGTTCAAAATAATAGAGCTTCAAATAATTTGTGAAAGCTCTGCCTACTCCTGGATCGGCCGCGCTCTGTCTGCTATGTCACCCTTCCCTCCCAAGATGCCCCATGTTGGGTAGAAGATGAAAGATTACATGGCCGAGTGCCGAGTCCGCGTCTACTTACCTCATCTTAGTTTATGTGATAAAAATATTACCAAAGGAGACGATGGTAAATGTAAAGATAGTCTTCAAATGTTCGATATATTCAAGGTATTCTTCTAAATTAACCCTACGTTGGTCGGGCATTAATTTCCACACGGTTATTCGAGCGGTATCTAGCAAGTGCCAATTACTTTTTAACTATTTTTATTGCTTTTTGTGAATGTATTTCATTATTTTTAAAAAAGGTTTAATCAATTAGTTTTTTATTTTTGTTTTTAATCTAAAAATACGAATGGTAGATTAATACAATCGGCAGTGTAGTATTAACAAAAAAGGCAGCAGATATTAAAATATTCACATCAAAATAAATCATATAAACAATCTGAACTTATTAAAACGCATGCTAGTTATCACTTTTCTCCCTTTTCCTCTGTTTTCTTTTACACTTTCCTATTTTTCCAACTTCAAACTCGCAAAGCGGCACATCGTTCTACCGTGCTCCAAACAAAAATACTTTTTGCTCTTCCTGTAGGCTATGTGAACTTGTACGTGTAACTCTGGGTTCACGATGCTTTCCTCACCTAGTATTTCCATCCCTTTCTAACTAGAACACCTTCTGTGTCGCGTTCCTCTGTGTCAGATTTTTTTTCTTCTCTCAGGTAGAAAATCATCTGCGTCTATATCAAGTCGTTTTCACATTGTCCAGCTAGTTTCCCTATAACGACATTGTAGCTTTGTAGTAAGAGTTGCTTGGATCAACTATCTTGTACGTTCCCGACATTGTAGAAAGAATGAGCGGGTTCGATCGCGTGATCTCCAGTAGATGCAAACGCTGAAATTTGTAGCACGTGTAACCCCAATGATATTGGCTTATTAAAGACCAGCAATACATTGTCAGCCAAGGAGGTAATGAGAGTGGCGTTTAAAAGTCAAAAACCTAAAACCGGTGCGAGAAAAACATACGCTGACGCTCCACTGATGCACCGCGACCGATGGAGGGTAAATGAAATTTATTAAATAGATTGATTATAAGCTGAAGTAGATAAAAGATACGTCCCTTGAACAGCTCAATAATGGCTTTACACAAACACTGTTTGTTACCTTAGGGTTTTTTCCGCGTTTTCTCTGGTTAAGCGAAAGCTTGGGTGCATTATGTCACCTAATGTGCTGTGCATTTATTTATCAAGTTTCTGGGTTCAAGAAAAAGGACGGCGGATGAGGCGTGTGGCAGTACAGTTTGCTATTAGGAACTGCGTCTCTCCTGACATTCTGTGTCGGTTGGACCCTCAGATAGAGCTCTCTGTGGGGAAAAGCGGACCCATAATGAGCATTCTATTGGCATACGGATGCAATTTCTGCAGACCTTAGGAACCCCACCTACGTCCGAGACTGCTTCCCAGATCTGGTCACCATCAGTGTCCTTCAGAATATTTCCTTCAACACAGAAGAGCTTCGTGTGCGACTAAGTCCAGAAATCCTCATCCGCTTGCTGCTAACAGCATTTAATAAATATATGCAGCTTTCAAGTGATGAAGCTCCTAATATGAATACTTTCCAAGATTCAGGAACTCCTAGAATTCAAATAAACAGTATACAACGCCAACAATTAAATTCCGATGCGAGTAAACTTAATCTCCTCAATTTTGTAAATCCGTACTCGTTTCTCTATTCCTAGATATCGTCTTCTGTTATCTTACTTGTTTAGGGAAATATTTAAAATAAGGAAGAAAGAAAGCTCCCTTTGCCATTAGTGGCGTGCGACTAAGTTTTAATTACCTCGCTGAATAAACGATTTTGGTGCTTTATCTTAAAACACAAAAGTAGAAAATTCGACACCATTTCACTTAAGTCGATTCTTTGTTTCGTGGATTTCTTAAGTTTTAACGTCTCCGTCAGTTGTGCTTCTCAGTGTGGTAGATATACACAATGGTTTCCCAGGGACTTCCTTTGTTTCTCCGTTCCTTTTCTTTCTTCTCCTTTTATGTTCACATAAAAGGAACACATACAAAGGAAATACGGGAAATCTTAGCCGAGGCAGGGCAATTTCTTTGGATTTCACGATAGCAAATGAAAAGTTACTGTTAGATATCAAATCATCTTTATTGGCGCAAAAGCCTTTAAGAGTCTTCAAGGTTCCCCCTTTGTCAAATCCACCCAGTTACGACCTCTGTGCAGTCTTTCTTTGCTCGGCTCATTAGTTACTGACGTCTATAGTAAAGGTGCTTCATTGCTGAACAAACAATATCTCTTAATCAATTTTTAATTATTTTAAGGCATGCATTAACCTTTGAAAAGAAATGATAGTTTTAATTCATCGTTGTTATATTTTCATGATGTATAATGACTTGCAAGAAGTTAATTTTCTAAATGTCTGAGTACCGCTTAAAACTGACACCTTTATATATTGTGATTTCCATGTTTCGTTGTCACTTCACTAATGTGATTCCATTCAGTTTCATTGGAACTCTACTTCGCATTATGAATTACTATACCTGCACATATAAATAAAGTCTTAAATAAGGCATGAGTTAATAAGGTCCTCTAAGCGCTTCTAGCAATATCTCTCATTGTGCGTCAAAAGTGCCTTCACAACAGTAGTTGACGTCTCATCCAAAAATGCTCCTTTATAGTAGCTGCTGGAGTTTCCGAGAGTTCTAGAATATTCGCAAGGTAGGGAGAAAATACTTTCCCGAACAATTCACCATTTTATTTTATAGTTCACGAAACAGCATATAATATTTTGTAATCTTAATGAACTGTGTTGCCCAAATACTGCACTATGTGCTTCCTGCTGTTTGCATGACTGAAAAGGACACAGGTTTCGGTTTTAGTGACATTCAAGATTGAAGATGAATATGTCAACCAAACATTTATCATAAAGCTCTAAAACTGTGATCAAAAAATTGATACAATTCTGATATATGAACACGTTGGCCCTCGTAGCCGTAGTCGGTAGAATGTATGTCTCTGGCGTTCCGCCGAGTAGAGGATCGCGGGTTCCAGTGCCGCCTTGGGCAAGGGTTTTGTGCGTGTTGTGCATAAATATAAAAAAAAAAAACTGAAAAGAAAAACAGTCGGAAGCACGGAAGCATAAAGCTACAAAAACAGGGAAAAGAAAGAATGGAAAAAAAAAATAATGACAAAATGAATCGGGGTACAGAGAACTGGATATTTGAGTCTCGCCACCAGCATGGAGATACAGGATGTTGTTGGTGGTGGTGGGTGGTGGGTGGTGGGTGGTGGGTGGGTGGTGGTGGTGGTGGTGGTGGTGGTGGTGGTGGTGGTGGTGGTGGTGGTGGTGGTGGTGGTGTATGTGTGCGCGCTCGCGGGCGTACTTGAACATTACCATACATAAAAGCAATTTTTTTATTCGCTTTAACATAATCAAGTTAAAAATATTCACCAAATTGTTTTAAATTAGGTTCAAGGATTTATTCCTCCTGTTTTTAAATCTTGAAGAAGCGAAGATTGTTGGTAAGTTTTCCTTAACTGAAAAAGATATATCGTTTTGTATTTTCTTTAAGTAGCTTCGCCCATTCAGGTAGTTAGTGACAGATATTTTACGCCGATGGTATCACAAATAAAGTTACAATGTGAATGTTTAAAAAAGCTGGCTATCTTGCATACTTGCGTTCTCCACAGCACAAAATCGACAATGAGATATCCTTATACCAGACGTTTAATGACGAAATTTGGTGGAAACAGGCATTCGCTATGTGAATGAGCACCTGGGAAGCTACTATTGTATTGTTCACTGTTAACACAAGTTAAGTGATGTACCTCCGTTAATGCAACTCTTTTCTTCCTTACTGTTTTCTTAATTACTCTACAGAGTATTATTTATAGAACTAGCGTGTATCTATACATAAGGCCATAAAACAATTTATTCTATTACATGCTTTCTCTACCACATACACAGTAGACAGAGGAAAGCGAGATTTAGCTCAAAATACAGGTTTTGAGATACCATGAATTAAAACAAGAAGCACTTTTAGAGAAAAAATCTTGTGTATGCGTATTCAAGTTATTTCTTAATGGAAAATGTTTCGAAAATATTCATGTTATCAAAAATGGATGTAACGATTTTACCTAAAATACATGATTAATTATTGTTTTATAGCAAAGAAATTTACATTTGAAAATTTCTGGGATAGCGTGCGAAGTCTTCACTCTAAATTACTTTTTCTTAACTTATAAATTGTAAGAGAAATTTTCTCCCTTCTGGTCATCAAAGAGGATGAAATTCCAAACCAAACAAATACTGGCCATAAATAGAAGAATAAGTTTTTATAAGAATAGTTTCTTGAAGAATGAGGACAGAAGCTCATGTTAATATATCACATAATTATATAACTGTTCTTGTCGAGTTATAATAATGTTTTGTCGTGATCTTAATGCATAATTAGAACGGGGTACACAGTTTTGTTGCTATGGTGCATTTTATGCATTTTACCATATTTTATGCTTTTCGTGTGTGGCAAACAACATGAGTTTATGAGAGGACAAGCCTTTTTTCTTAACCTGTACCCTTAGATTAGATTACGTATTGTCAACAGCTCGCTACAATATAAATATATGCAAGAAATCCGCAGGAAAGAGATTTCGATGTCAGAGTATCGCACAGTGTACTTGAACTCAACACGACTAGTACAGGTTAAGCGTTAGTTCTTAACGAATGATCTTCAGCGGAAATCCAATGAGCTGGCCTACCCTTAATAAACAGATAAGCAAATAGTTTATGTTCCGATAACAAACAGCTCTTCTTTCAGTTCTACCTGTTCGAGTTATTCTTGTTCCTTCAGTTCAGTTCAGAAGTGCCGGGTAATGCTTAACATACGTGTTGAGTGATTCGTGTATTACCGAAACGCCGAAGGTAAAAGGTAGTGTTAGTTTTCGACTGCACCAGTACGTTAAAGAATCTTCAGATATATTCAAAACAGATGGAAAAATTCTATATTGTCAGCCTTGTGAAAAGTCTATAAGAGCCGATCAACGCTTCCAAGTAAAACAAACATTTATGTGGCAACAAATATATATCGGCGGCTTTATGTCCTTTGACGCTTTAAGTGAAGAGATTTCTAATGGACAGTGTAGAGAAGGCATGTGTTGTGCACTATAACTCCAAAGAATTTCCAACATTTGATATAAGAAATCAATAATCCATCACTGGTGAGTTAACAAAACAGTTCTGTTTTATTATAAGCTTTTCTATTGTGTAAATTGAAAGAAATACTTTTTTGTTTTAGTAAATATTTTAAATTTTTTAACAAATACTTTCTTGATTTGTAATGCATAACCATAAATACATTTAACCTTTTAGCACCACACACTAATGCGCGCGCGCGCGTGTGTGTGTATATATATACACTTTTATGTACACATGTACATATAAATCGTACTTTTTTCGTAACACCCTCTCGTGGGCAAGAAAACATTTTCATTGCGGTGATTTGGCCTTCCGCTACACTGTGAGAACTGTAACAGGAAAAGGGTTGAGGAATCCGGTATATGTCTGCAGGGCATTTTTATCAAATCTTCTCTCGTTCAAAGTACCATCTGGAAGTAAGAGAATGTACTATTTCAACCTCGGAATCGGAGCCGACGCTAGTATCCGCTGGGAGAGAATTTATTGCTTTCTGATACGGCCTCTTCTCTTGAGTATCTCCCTAGGGAGGACCCCTCTTTACCACGTACTTACTTCTATTAAACTCTTATGACGTACAACAGCTGTCTTTACACACACACGCCCACATATACTAGAAGAGCTTGCTTTATTGAGTACACTGCATAAAGTGCAAATATTTACACACTGTATCTAAATATGGGCTTAGTTTGAAATTAATGAACTCAACGTGCTGGAAATATTAAGTCCTTGAGATTTTATTTGCTACAAACATTCGTAATTAGCGAACGTGTGGTGCCGAATACCTCGTCGACCTTGTTTCCTCTAGTACTTTCCACACGAGTGTTGTGTTTGAGACACTAATATGTTCCTTCTATTTAATTTGAAGTGCAGAATGCTGATTTGATTTCCATTGCTTTTCTATTACTGTAAGGGTAACAAACACAATCCATAAATTAATAACACTGTGCTCTAATTTTTCCCAGAAATGTTGGACGTATAAAGGGCAATCTTAAAGCTAAAAGCAGCATCTTAAACATTTCCAAACGGGAATCTAACGAGAACACTAACAAAATTTTAAAAAATCTAGCCAACCTGCTTTGCCAAAATGTCTAAAGCTAATATTTCTAGGTAGCTGTGAATACTAAAGAAGTTAACACCCATTTTACAGAGCTATTTTTCGTTTATGTAAACCAATCACCTACGAAAATATTAGTTTAGTTCTGATCGTATTATGAGTTTAAAATTCAGACATCTGTAGAGTTAAATCTTTTACTAATATTTTAATTATCAACAACAAATAAAACGTAGTTTTATTAACAAAGGTGAGGGAGAAAAATGTAGGAGGTAGAGGAATAAGGAGATGGAAGAGAAGTGAGAAAGAAGTAAATGTGTGTATATGTGTGTGTGTGTGTGTGTGTGTGTGTGTGTGTGTGTGTGTGTGTGTGTGTGTGTGTGTGTGTGTGTGTGTGTGTGTGTGTGTGTGTGTGTGTGTGTGTGAATTTGGTATACAACACCTTCGGTCCCAACTGCAACATAAGTTAAATGGTATTTTAATTGCTCTTTCAAAGGAGACAGTTACAATTTAGGAAAAAAACAAACATCGATTGTTGTGTTATATTCAGATGTTTGCATGACATTCCGTGGACACTACCTTACTTTTCCACTTCAAGTTAATCGAGATAAACGTTTTATTACACATTTCGTTGTACGCTAACCTTTTTTCTGTTGTACAGAAAGCTGAAGCGAAAGTTAATAATTATCTGATACGTCGCACTCACATGACTTCCTTTACCGATCTACAATTAACTTTTTACAAGAGCTTATTCTTCTATTTATTTCATGTTAATCGAGGTCAACTTTTGTAGAGATCGTATAATTAAATATTTCCTTGTAGGTACAATGGAAATAAGGGAATACAGTATATTTAAGCGATTGCCAAAACTTTTCAGAGCTGGTGATGACTGTGATGACTTTGAAAGTCCCTTCTCTTTACATCGTAGAGGGGGGAAATAAATAACGATTTCCCAATTAGAAAAACATAGGTATGTCAAAATTCACTAATTAAAAGGATACTTCTACAAAATATACTTGACAGTGTGCTTTGAACAGATATATTTCTTTGTGTAATAATGATCCTCTAAGATTTACTAGTTATACAAACATCAAAGAGGACTTCAGTACTATTCCCAGAAATTTCGAGATATACATTTCATTGGAAGAAACAATAAATTAAAGAACAATAACACTCAGGGGTAGGCTAACGGGCCGCCCCCTAACTACATTAAGTTAGAACTCCAATAATACACTCTGAGGAATTAAGTCAATAGTGGAGATGTAAGACACATATCAAGCACTAGAATCACTGGAATCAGATGTATCACTCAAAAGCAGGTCCTGTGGTAGTCTCCTCTTTAAGCATGAGGCTTGGCACGTGCGGACGCCGATGCTATAATGCACAGCTCCTGGAACTTCTTGCAGCGTGGAAAAGAAACGACGGGCGATCCTGTGAATGTATTCGTGAAGAAAAGATGGGCGATCCTGCGAATGTAGTCGTGAAGAGGTAAGAGTCCCAGTTCGTGATGGAGCTGCTGATTACGGATGAACCATGGAACGTTGGTAGCGATGTGAATGAAGTGATTCTGTATAACTTGAAGACGACGCAGATGACGTGTGTGCCGGCCCGCACACCTGGCAGGCATAAGTAATAAGCGGACGAACGAGTGATTTGTAGAGTAACAATGAAGACTGTAGGCCGAGGCTGGAACGGCGATGCAACAGAGGTGAGAGTTTTGAAAGTCGCCCGGAGGCCAGTGATACAAGGCGATCGATGTGACCACGCCAGGTCAGTCGAGAGTCCAAAAACACCCCCAAGGTATTTAACGGGAGTTGTAGTGGGGAACCAAGGAACATTTTTCCTGTAGAGACACAAAGGAGTAAGCGGAGTATGTCGACGAAGAGTGAAGATTTTAACCTCGGTTTTCTGAGGGTTCAAAGAGATCCGCCAAGTGCTGAACCAATGAGTTAGGCGATCTAAAGAGAGCTGTACTACTTGTTGTTCGTGCTGGAGATTGACATGAGAATCATATAGTACAGTGTCATCAGCGTAAAGAGCTAAAGAAGTCGGAGCTAAGTCACGAATATCAGAAATGTATATATTAATTAGAGTCGGGGCCAAGATAGAACCCTGTGGGACACCTGCGGTAATATTACGTGGGGATGAAAGCATTCCACCAATGCGTACTGAAAAGCTGCGGTCGTAGAGGAGACTGTGGATTAGATGTGATAAATAATTAGGAAGACCGATGCGGTACAGCTTAAGGAGCAAAGCATCATGTCAAACCCTGACGAATGCTCTGTAAGACTTCACTAACTTATTGCTAACTTTCACAAAACAGGTTTCTATAAAACAGTTTAGATCATACGCATGTTAAAGCTCTGGTCTCTGGCTGAATATATCGAAACAGGTACAACGTATAATGCTATGTCAGCAAAAACTAAAAGACAAACGAATCGTGATCTGCTCTGATTAATAATTGGCACACTAACGTAGCTTCATGCATTTGTATGATTCTATTGATTGGGTATATCGATGAAATTGTGAGACTATGCTGATCGTGAAAACGTATCTGAAATTCAAAGCCAAATTTAGTTTGCATCATAAGTGGATATTTTAACGGATTTTATCTAAATGTCCATATTTTACACTGCATGATTAAGTTTATGCCTGAAAAACTATTCTGTGAATCAGCTTATGTGGAACGCCGAAATCTTATATCATACTACATGAGGCATAACGACCTTAAATGATGAGCGCTACATCCGCTTGTTTTCTTGTTTACTAGAAGAACGAAATATTAGTAATCTGGCGTATGGTAACCTAGCAAACACAAATGCAGCACCTGGGAGCTGTGTGTCTTACATGAATTATTAACTAACAAATTATTATACACAAATGCACATTATTATTGCTGCCACGCGTTTTATCTCTTGACACAAAGGGATTTTGATTTACTCTTATTTCCCTTTGGCACAATGCTCAATCCAGATACAATATATGATCTTTCGCGCCTGCCGATGCATGATACGTTGCTGCCCTGAAGACATGATTGCATATGAGTGTACTTTTATTGTCTCGCGATTGGTTTGCGCAAACAACTCTGTTATTAAACTTTATTTCCGATACGCTTCCATGTTTTCACGTGTATTAAAATAATTATAATCAAACTAATCATTTCATGCTCCACACCTTGAGGATGAGTTCATCTTAAAAATGTAATTTGATTTCCACAAGCTGAGAGTTTGCATATTTGTCGGAGAGTTTTGTTGTACATGGTGTGCGCGCGCAACTCCAACGAAGGTGTACCAAATGTAATATAAAGATCTTCAAGAAGATTCTTAGAGGTATTATTTAGATTTCGGATTATTGATTTAGTTGCCAAATAATCATTCGAATAAAATGTTTTAAGGAAAAGTTATTCATATAAGTCAACCTTTTTCATATGTTTCAAAACTTGATGTATTCGTAAAAAAGTAAGATCTCATTTTAAATTGTGAAAACCTCTTATGCATTTATTATCTTTAATATTTTATGAATAGGGAACATTGGTGGAGTTACAGTTTCCTGATTATTTTCGGAGAAATATTTTAATAATGAAAATTATTAAGACAAAACTGAGCATTACCATTCTATTTCACCTTAGGTTCTGAAATTAAGAATTATCACTATCATCATTATCATTATCATCATTATTAGTATTATCATCACGATTATATTATTATTATTATTATTATTATTATTATTATTATTATTATTATTATTATTATTATTATTATTATTATTATTATTATTATTATTATTATTATTATTATTATTATTGCTATTGCTGTTGCTATTGCTCTTAGTATTATTATTGTTATTATTATTGTTATTGTTGTTATTGTTGTAATTGTCTTTGGTTTTCTTCTTCTTATTATTATTATTATAATTATTATTATTATTTCATTTATATATTTCCCACGTTATTTAGGTAGACTGCTAAATAAATATTTTCATGTCTGATTACATCCATTTGAATTTTTTAACGTTGCAGTGCACCAACGGAGAGTAAAAATAATAATTAAAGGCATATATAATTTAAATAAAAAACCCGAAGTAATTAGACAGATGATTTTCATAACCCACAGTTCCCTAACCTTAAAATATGCTTATTATTCTGAATGGTTTATATTAATTGAAACAAATATTTTTAGAAATAGTATTTATTGTGTTCTTGTTTGAGTAACAATGTGAATACAGTAGGCTTAAAATAGTCGAGTCCGTCGCTATGCAATAACTTTAGAATTCCTTTCTCTTACCATGACCACAAGACGAAAGGGGGGGGGGGAGAATTAGCAGTTTAAAACAATGTGAAGTACTGGGCAATTAAAATCAATAATAGAGAAAAAAAAACAAATATATTTGACATAAATTGCTTGTTTTAGACAGATCTTAGATTTTCTTCTGGCTGATTACGCATGTCATTCAGAACGAAGAATATCTTAAACGCATGCATTTTCTTTTATCAAAATCGTTAGAACCTTTTTTGGTAATATCAAAATAATGAACAATTTTCCACTTAAAAGTTGATTTGGGGTGTAGATATTTGCATTTTCATAGATTATTACAAAGAACACTTCGGGAAACTTTGGGAAATAATGTATGTATAAAAGAGGTTATCCAGAACCAGATAAGAGTAATCTGATAAGAGAAATTAAAAGTTTATATTGTGCAGCATATACAGAGTGTTTCAGAAATAATTTTACAAACTTCGGGTACGGGTTCCTCACACCAAAAGAAGGAAAAAAGTTCATATGAACATATGCCCCATAATCCTTTGTTTTCTCGTTAGGAGGTGTTCAACACAGCAGTACACTTATAACACACAAAACTCATAAGAAATGTTCGAAATGTCTTCCTCTTGCTTCTATGTATGTCTTACTCGTCGAAACATGGAATGTCGCACCCTTTCAAAAACTTCGGGATGGTGGAGAACGGTTTCGCAGGCTTCCATGACACGTCGATGAAGCGTTTCTGTATCCGGGATGGCAGCTACATAAACCAATGATTTAAGATGACCCCAGAGGTAAAAATGCACAGGATTGAGGTCGGGAGAACGTGCAGGCCAAGGAACTGGTCCTCCTCTGCCTATCCATCGGTCATGGTAGATACTAGTCAATGCATGTCAAATAATGCGACTAAAAATGCCGTAGCCCCGCATATTTCGGTAGAATCGGCCGACATGACTTTTACGTTCTGTAATAGGATATACAAAAACATAATGAGAATATTACAGCCAAATTAAACATACTCAACTTAAACGATGGAATAAACCAAATAAGAAATAAATGGTTAGAACACATAGAAAGGATACTACAAAATAGATTACCGCAGGTATTACTTCAATACCAACCTAAAGGTAAAAGACGAGTTGGACGCCCATGCGCCAGATGGATAAATTCGATCTCTCCAAAATCCGTAAAGTAGAGGAGAAAGAGGAGGAGGAGGAGGAGGAGGAGGAGGAGGAAGAAGAAGATGAAGAAGAAGAAATTTTCCTGACAATCTTCCTGTCGAATCCTTGAAATTGTTGAAGTAAAATGCTTAACTTTTCTTACAAATCCTTACGCCTCTATCCACTTTGCGTTAATCAAGATAAAAATTATTTTATAGCTAATTTTGTTGTAGGAGCAAGTAGAATATAGGAACACACGTGGCTGTAAGCAATGGTCATGAACTTCAAGAGCCGGTCGCTATGTGATGGCTTTGAAACTCCATTCACTTTAATGAGCAAAAAAATAATTATAAATAAAACAACGAATTACAAATTGCCACTTGAGAAGTGCAAAATATTGGAAAATTCAAACTAATAACAGCGAATATCTCGGAAATAGTTAACCACATTAATATGTATGTGAGATTTGTATGCACCAAGATTTGTTTGCAACTTAACAGTTTACCAGACAGGAAAAATCACTCAGAGTGAACATGACTCCTTAGTCATTTATGAAAACAACAAAATTTTAGAAAAAATGACAGCTACTTCCATTAGTTAAGTAGTAGAGAAAGCATTACTCAACGTTGCAAATTGCCTTTGAGATACGCTGTCTTGGACAAAATAATTTAGATGGCCTTCCAAGAATATGCGAATAAGCTGAAATAAAATAAAATTTTGTTTTATTTATGGACGCTCTGTAACTGCTAAGGTTCTGTGTTTCGTTATAAGAAAGTCCGCTTAATCTGCTCAAGTTTGAGGTTCCTTTATCTGCCGTAAATCTACGACTTCGGACAATCAATTTTGTGTGTTCCTAAGGAAGGCAAGCTAAAGACTTCCACGCCACCCCCCACCAAAATCCATTAGCCTCCACACACTTTGAACCCGCGAACTAGGGAGCCAGAGGACGAAGTGAATCTGACGAGATAATGTAATGCACGACCTGGTAGTACACAATCGCAGTCTATCTGGGACGGAGAGCTGTTGCAGCACAGCGAGACTTTTTAAATTGTTCAGCTTTCGAACTCCAAAATACCTAGCAGTATAAAAGGAAATAGTTAGGAAGAACGTGAGAAGGCTTGAGTTTCAACGGATGCCATAGACTTATTACAATCATTTAAACAGTGTTGAAAATCTTTAAGGTGCATGGGTTCGATAACTGGTTTCGTGAGCGGCTCTAGTGTTGAGGGAGGTTCTGTAGTTCGATGCTCAGCTCTGGGATGGTATGCAAGTCCAGCCTCTTATTCCACGTCACCCTTGTCATCACTCCACAACAAGAGGTAATGGACTCCAACCTCTCAGAGCCTCCACCTTAGAAAGGGATTCAATCATCGCTTGGGAATGAAGTTACCCCAGAAGTTCATAAACCATATGGGGAGCGTTTGAGACGATGAAATCCTTAAGGGGAGAGAAAATACATTTTAAAAATACTGTATCTCACGCTATATGCACATTTATGTTATCCGAATTTTCCCACAAATGCCAGAAATGTAAAGAAATGAATAAAAGGGATGATGTTAATAGACTTTCTCTGCTTCTGTTCTACAAAACTATTCTTATAAAAGCTTACTCTTCTAATTAGTTCCTGTTAATTGAAATAAGATCGGTAGGAAGACCTAGAAAGCCTTGGGCTAAACAGATGTGAGGTCGGCAAAGACGTAATCCGTCAAAGGAGGAGAAGAAAATGTAACTAAATAATGGTCTATGTTATACATTTCCATGTAAGTATAAAGAGGCTGAAGAGGCAATAGCGTATTTTAAATCAGGGACTCTAGATAACGGCTTTGCTCTTTGAATAATAAAGAGAGACCCACACAGAGAAATGAAGAGTGATTTCTAGTTTTAATACGTCAGTTATGCTACATAAGGCTTTGTCCAGCCACTGAGGTTTACTTTTATATCTTTCACAGGAACTACTCTTGAGAAAACTACTTTTTCTATCTCTGTAATGCGAATCGAACTAAAAGTTTGCAGAATCAATTTCATTATGCATTTCGTTGTAGAGCAGAGAGGGTTGAAGAGTCAGTCAAATCTTTAAAGAATGGGTTCATCAATATTGACCGAGCGGGATGGCCCGCATTCGGGAGACCCGGGTTCGATTCCCGCGGCCGACCTACCTGACCCTTAGGGTTTTTCCCAGGTCGCTAGGCGAATACTGGCTAGGTTAAATACATCCCCGAATTTCCTGTCCCACAATTTCATCTCCATTATCATTTCACATCATCTCTCATCTGGTGGTCCGCGCGTGTGTCGGCGATGCATGGCAGGATGATATGCTATAAGGAAAACTACTTCCTACTTCCTACTTCCTCCTCCGGTAGGTCTGTGCTCCTCCGCTGGAACCATTTCGGGACCGCCAGCCAGGGACATTTGGAGCTCGCTGCTGGGCTCGTTGTCGTCCTGCACTGGGGGAGCGTGTCCGTTGTCCTGGACTGTCGGTGGAGGTCTCTATCCAAGTAAACTGTAGGGACCCTGCCCTCTGTACTGTCGTGGCTCCTTGGGTCGGCCGCCCTCTGTCTCCTTCGCCTCATCCTTCCTCCTGGGGGTGCCCCACTTGCAGGCTTAGCAACAATGGACCCAGCATCGTGGCCTACATACCGAATCTCCTCCGTAATGAAATCCTAATCCTACTCCTATAAATATTGGCTTTGAAATTCTATACTCTTTCCATGAAACGCGAGAAATAGAAGAATGGTGATTTTACTACATAAAACTACAAAGTATTGGAAGGTTCAAACCAATAACAACGAATGTGTCGAAAATGACTGTTACCATAACAATTACCTGTTTGTTTATTTATTTGCCCGCTTCGGTAGCGTAGATGGTAGCGTGTCTGCCTCACGTTCAAGAGGTCCCGAGTTGGAATCTCGGTCAGGGTGAGTTACCTGGATAAGCTTTTCTGGGGTTTTCCGTTATCCTGAAAGACGAATGTTGGGTAACTCTAAGCTCTATGACTCATTTGAGCATCATTTCACCGATTCCATTCATCGTGCGATATGACTTAATGTTGGAGGACGTAAATTACAAAAAGCATATTTGATATAATTCATGTTTTTGTTTCTTTGTAGTAACTTTTTGTTGATATAATAACACCATATAGAAATACGTATACAAGAGATAATGTGCCGTTGTAATGGGTAGAAAAAGTGTAGGGAGTGGACGCACCAATTTCCTTCACCCTCCTTTTTTCATCTAGTTCTGATGAAAGCGGCTTCCCGCTTTCGGAAGCTGCAACGCTTACCCAGTGTTTTCAAATCAGTTCAGGTAAGCTGGCTACACGTAGGTTACCTTTACTCACGCAACTAGGGGTGTTTTTGTTTTTACTGCATGTTTTAGCATTCTAAAGCCCGTTCGTTCTACGCAGACAAGATTAATGTTTGCCTACTTGAGTCTAACACAAACAGTCCCTCTATGAAGATGCGATCTGTTCAATGTTCGAGGGACCTGAAGATTACACTCTGCTAGGAAATAAACACTCCTGCATTTGAAATGAGATGGAGCTATGTTGCTAAACAAAAAGCCTAAGGGGTAAACGACACAAGCCTGATTTCCCCTTTTCGCAATGCCCCGCAGAGCTTTTTCCTTCTTTCCCTACCAGCGCAGCGGGAAGTTACACCTAAGCCAGCTGAGCGTGCTGTTGGATATACCATAACTTAAAAGGGGAAAAGAAGGAACCTCGCCAAGGGAAATTCACATTGAAGGTCACTGGGTCGTGTTCGAAGGGGACAGAAACAATTGTAATTCGTTAAGTGCTGATTGAATTATTGGTAAATATTTATTTGTAGAACACAAATTCAAATAGTTCCATGCCCGTCTCTGTAGCATGGTGATACCGTGTTTGCTTGACATTAAAGAGGTGCCGAATTCGGATCTTAGAATCTTGATCAGGGGAATTATCTGACAAGATGTATCTTAAGGGAATGTAGATCGAAATTGACTAAAAATATGGAAAAAAATATCTTTTTGTTTTTAAGCTAATAAAATACTTTGAACCTTATATTATCATAATCCAACTAAATTTATGAGTTTGCAGCATTAAAATGGCTTCACATGACAATTTATCGTAAATGCCCGTGCGCACCTGCATACAGGCCCTTGGATTCACAAAATTCTGTCATTTTAGTTCGATTGAACGTACTAAATTAACACATTTGAATTTAGCGGGCAAACTTTCTAGTGGAATTTTAAGTGTTGGTATGATGGTTGTTTCTTACAATATGTGGCACCATGGAAACAAAACACTGGCTGCAAACATTGAAAGCAAATGGTAATGTTTATTATTTTGCTTTTGTGTGAGTTTCTAACGGTCGGGATTTTCTTGTGTTTCTCGTTAAACTACATACTGTTTATATATAACTGATGAGTTTTAGTCTGCCATGTAACATTTATATAGGTATTTTATACATCAAAACGTGCATGTAACTGTTATATAGGTTATAGGTAAAGCATTCTTTGAAACAACTGACTTCTTGTTGACTGTGTACATAGTTAGGATCATGAATAGCCCAAACAATACATGAGAAGAAACACCTAAACATAACACAACAATGGCAACATACTTTAGGCCTGATGTGATAAGAAAATTAATGGCTGTGTACCAAAGGCTGGCATCAGATGAAATACTAAGGAGATGTACATTGGGTAAGACACAAAATGCAAATGAAGGTTTACATAACATGATATGGCATAATTGCCCAAAGGAAATACTTGTTTCAAAGAAGAGACTTCATGTTGCTGTGACATCAACCATCAGTGAATTCAATTTTGGTTGTTCTGTCTCACTCAAGCTGCAGTCAGACATAATGGACACAGATTTCACCAGCATCTCTAAAAATTAGCAAAGGGAAGGACCAATTACGCTTACTTCATTCAGCAATTTCTGTGAAAGTAACTTCTAAAACATCCAGAAGGAAACTGAAATTGAAGAACACTGCAGCAGAAGAGAAAAGGAAGAGGCAGCAGGGTCCACCTTACCTATCTGGAGGGTTTTAGTCTGCTTCAAGGCATGCACCCCCCAGGGGCCTACTTCGGTAGGTACGGGTTTGGCGCACCCGGGGTCCCGAGCCAAGTCTCCCTCGTGTGGGCTCCTCTTCGTGGTTTAGGGAGACGGTCAACAGGCCCACCCACGTATAGGCCGTGCGTGGAGACCCGTGGAGAAGGTTTTTAGATTCTTGTCTAGTTTAGAGTTTAGGATTTAATGAACGAAATTTTTAGTAGGTGTTGATTGATGTTTTTTATGTACGTGCATTTTTAATAGATTTTGTTACACTTGTATAGTTTTTAGAAAGTTTTATATCTGGCTTTTGCCATGACTAAATCAGGTTTTAAAAGAACTGATGAAGATTTAATAAACTGAAGGCAGGAAAATGTCTTCTGAAAAGTTGACGACAGCTTTGGCGATCAAAATGACGATGCACCTTGGTGAAACAGAACTTCCGTTTTTAACAAATTGCCACAAGTTTGATGACGCTCAAATGCCTTGACCATCTTGAAGGTCTGCCGGAATACACTGCACATATATGAAGTTGAATAACGAAGATTAATATCGTTCGAAGACAACGCAACGGTGAAAAAAAAAAAAAAAAAAAAAAAAAAAAAAAAAAAAAAAAAAAAAAAAAAAAAAAACACCACAGCATTGTAGATGACGGGTTCAAGTTCGAACAGTGACACTGGAATGTTAAAATTCTATTTTTTTATCTTCGGAGGGGATTCGACATCTCGACCAGGCTACCTGTGCCTCCAAATGGGGCACCTCCGGGAGGGAGAATGAGGCGAGAGGAGACAGAGGGCGGTCGACCCCAAGGAGTCACTACAATAAAAAGGGCTAAGTCCCTTTACTTTACCAGTTAGAAACTTCCCGGCGGTGGGATTAGGTCAGTCGGCATCCTATATGCCGTTGCCCCTAAACATTTACGAGGCCGGTCCGGAAACCGGAAACAGCCTGGCACAACCGGCATCCAACCTGCTACTGAATCGACCCACTAGGCCGGCTCGGAGACCTAAGTCCACCCCGCCGGAGGGGAAAGCGTTTTACTCAGAGCATATCATCCCGTCATGCACCACCGAGACTCCTGCTGACACTTCTACCCTGAAAGAAACCACCAGATCAGACATGATATGAAATGATAATGGAGGTAAAATGGAGGGACAGGAAATTCGTGGATGTAATTAACCTACCCAGCATTCGACTAGGGACCCAGGAAAACCCCGAAAAAGCCAATGAGTCACTTAGGTCGGCCACGGGAATCGAACCCGGGCCTCCCGAATGTGGGCCACACACGAAACAGCCTGAACCATCCCGCTCGGTCTCAAATTCGACTTACTTTTTAATCTTAGAATAAATATCCTGACTTCAACAAATCGAGGTTGCTTTACTGCCATTCACTCTAAGAAAATGAATAGCAGGTACTAAAAAGAAAATATGTGATCATATTTTTGTCTTAATTTATTCGTTTTCTCATCTCTGCTTCAATTAGCAGGAAAGAAACTTTCTTGGTCTATATTATCAGTTCGTATACTTCAAACTTTAAATTGTTATGGCACACAATTTGATACAAAACTTAAAATGTCATTTCTATGAGGTAATGAAACTACCAGAGACTCAATATCACACGTATTACTAAAGATAAGCTACTGCTTATGAACCACCTTTACAACTGTGGAAAGCTTTCAAAGTAACTAATCTGCTAGTGAATCCTTGGGCATTAATCTTGAGCAGGCACTCTCCCTATTGTGTAAGTCTCATAATGCCTATATAAGACAGTAATAAATCGTTCACTGGCTCTGTCTTCCTGAACTATTGTTTGGGAAAAAGCTTTAGTAGTATTTGTGTAAACGGAGTCGAAGATACCCGAGCCTACAGCGCATAGCCACTTTCTATTATCTCTCAAGGAAATTCAAACATGCATGTGCATTCGTCAATATTGAAATCGTGTCTTTGACGTTCTTTAGACTCTTCCGTTCCTTTTGTAGAACCCGTTTCTTCTTTCTTTCTGCGCAACCGTCTTATTTTTTCCCCCGATGCTTCCGTGATAAAGTAAGGGATGAAGGTTGTTATACAAACTTAAAATCATGTTTGACACCTATTGACAGGGTCATCCTGCCATGTCCCCAACAGTGTACTTTCTTAATTCGATGTGCGACAATACGCTCCTTAATCACTCCTATTTAGTCAGGTGTGTCACAGGGAACTGTGCTATGACCATTTTAGTATTTATACTTTACCTTTCTCATTTCCCAGCACAAATCAGAAGGATTTGCGAAAGAACTTGTGAATCAGTTGCAACACAATCTCAAAACTTCTGTGTTAGTGTTCAACAATGGTGTAAACATTGGCGGTGAACACGAATCGTCACAAAAGTTGGCAAATTCTTTGCAAGTGGTGCCTGACAGATCATCCCTCTTATGGGAGAAATTCCGAAATCTATATCGGATTCAACAAGACACCTCGCTTTCTTTCTTGTGGCAAAACGTGCATGGGATAACTATATTACCAATGTGGTACGAACTACTCGAACATATTTAAACAAGTGAAGTACCTAATAAGTGTGAATTCAACTATGGCACTGAGATATGGTACTTCTATGCTTCCCTCGTTAGACAACATGGCAGTGCGTTTGATGAACAGAGATGTACAGAATCCAAAAGCTGCAAAACGATAGGAATTCCGAGGTTGATAAGCAATACCAGTTCACACGATGCCAATAACTCCTGAAGTTGCCACTGCTTTCTGCGCCAGCCATACACGATCATCTCCAATACTGGAACCAATATCACAACCATCTGCTACTACTATACATCCCACCTGCTCCTCCAGAAGAAAAGATTAAAAGAAAACGGCACCCCGGCTTTCTGTTGGACAAGTGGCATACTGATCTCAAAGTCAAGGGTTGAAATGCGACTCAGGCAGTTGGTTTTTAAATGTGCTTAAAGGCTACAGCCCATGTCAGAGTTATTGGCATATAATAAAATTCATGCGGGACAGAATTCCAGCACACCGGCAGCGCTGATATTGTCACAGACTGTATTAATTTACTCTCTGGTGACTCATGTAGTAGGTGACGTCACTCCCTCGCCTCCTATGACTAGATGAATAATCTTTAAGCGAGAGACTCTCTCTCTCTCTCTCTCTCTCTCTCTCTCTCTCTCTCTCTCTCTCTCTCTCTCTCTCTCTCTCTCTCTCTCTCTCTCTCTGTAACTGCCACCTGATGGGGTAGGATGGTTTTGTAGGCAGCTCCACTTCTGGACAGGTAAACAGCCGTTATGGCCGCCTTTGTAAATCTGTTTGTTGTAGTAAATATTCTTATTAAGTGAATTCCACTTTTAATTAACTTTACCCTACCTTTTTACCAATGAACCATTATAGAAAAGATCCCAACCTCTCGCTAAAGCGGCCGCGCCGTGGCTCAGTGGTTAGACCACTTGGCTCTCACCAAGGCGGCCCGGTTTCGATCCCAGGCGACCGCAAAGTGAGATTTGTGGTGGACAACGCGGCGCTGGGGCGGGTTTTCTCCGGGACCTCCGGTTTCCCCCACCATCTCATTCCACCGGTGCTCCATCTTCATCTCATGTATCATTAGTGTCACCGCCTGCGGTGCCGTATGTAGTAAAAGCGGGCGTTAAACACTACACATTACATTACTCTCGCTAAAGCAAGTAGTTCTGCTCTGAGTGATTGCTCCCGAGTGTTCGACCTGACCACGTGTTCCTTGATATTCAAGAAACATCTGTTGAAGGATTGGCAGAATGAATGGGACAGTATAAATGAAGGTAGAAGAACTCATGAATTCTTTCCATTTATAATCGAACGCTTGAAATTGAAACATGTAAAACCCACAAAAGGTCTAATTCATTTTTTGACTGGACATGGACCTTATGGTACATATTGGTATAAAGTGAAGAAGTTAAATAGTTCCATTTGTAATATATGTAATAAAGTAGATAATCCAGAACATGTTTTATTTGAATGCGTTAAGTATGGCCATTTAATTACTGAAGAACGAAATAAATTAAGAGGATTTAATTTATGGAATATAATAAGAATCCCAGAATTATATAATACCTTGACCAAATTAGCAAATACCATCAGCGAATTAGCATGGAAATCAATTCTACCCAAATGTATACCTGTTCAAGAAATTCAACCACCAATTGAGTTAAGAAGATCCCAAAGACGTATTAATCTACGTAATGAAGAAAATATTATTATTTAAGAAGGTATGGATATTAATGATTAGCAAAATATAAATAGTAGAAGAAGAGGATATTGTGTTTCCCTTGGTCGACGAGATTGGTGCAACAGAAGAACTAGAGCCGTAGCAGAATCCGGAAGTGATGCAGAGAGGATGAGGGTGGCGCAATTCCCCTTCCATGTCTACCAGTTCTGAGGAGGATACATAGAGTTCCTGCCGGCGAATCAGGTACCCGCTTCAAGGTTGTTGGTGCAACGGATCCAGTAATGTCCAACTATCTGTATAATCGAGGAGGTGATCGCAGAAATGAAAGTGTTTTAGTGTTTCAGTGAAATCTTTAAAGGAGGGATTGCCCTCCCCTTAAATTAAATATAATTTTGAGTAGAGTTAATAGTGTATCTTTTTGGGGGAGGGGCTTTGCCCCTCCCCGTGGTGTTTAAAGTGAATGATGAAGTTTATTTGTGGTTCAGTCTAGGGAGGGATTTTTCTTCCCCGGTGTAAGATGATGAGAGAAGTGTTGTAAGTAATAATGTGGTGTAGTAATGGATGAGTAAAGTTTTTGGATGGTTGTTTTGTAGTGAAGGATATTGGTGAATTGAGTTTGGATTATTATAATTATGGATAATCTGAGTGAAAGATGAAGGAGGATTTGAATGAATTATTTTGAGAAGTGGATATTGGAAAAATGGATTTAAGGAGTTGATTTGATAAATTATAGAGATGTTATTTTATTTAATTTGGTGTAAAATGAGGATAGTTAAATTTTGAGAAAGTGTGTTTTGAGAAATTATAGAATAGGAATTTTTATATATATAATTATGTTGAAGATTTAGTAGATTTAATAGTTGAAATGTGTTTTAGTATAATGTTAATTTGATATTTTTGTGTTAATAAGGTAAAAAAAAAAAAAAAAAAAAAAAAAAAAAAAAAAAAATTTAAATAAATGAAATAAGTAAATTAAATTGAATTGTTTTGGTTTGGTTGTTTGAAGGTTATTGTAATGGTTTAATTTTGAAATTTATGAATGTTATTGAATGTATAATTATTGTTTGTTTAATATGTGTGAATTGTATTGTTATTTTTGAATTTGAAATTTATATTTTATTTGATATAAAGTAGATTTGAAAAAATATTGATTGGTGTAGAATTAAAAATAATAATGGAAATTGTGTGTTTATATAAATTGATATAATGTATTTTAATTTGTTTAAAGAATTTGGAGTAAATAATTTGTAAATTTTGTGATTGTTGTAATGTAAATTTTATGAATTATTTTTATATAAGTTTTTGGTTAAATGTATTGTAAATTTTTAAGAAGGATTTTATCAGTTAAAATGGTAAATTGATAAGTTTTAAATGTACTGGTTACCAGTACATTAAGTATCGGTTTCCGGTATTGTAGTCTTATTTTGTAATTTGTAGCTGGTTGCCAGTTATTTGTATACTGGATTCCAGTAAATTTTTATTAGTTAAATTGTAAATTTTAAATTGGTAGTTTTAGTATTTGTTTAAAAAAATTTTTTTTTCTTTTTAATTTTTGTTTTTTATTTTATTATCTGAAAAATGATTGTTTAAATTGTATTTTTGTATTTATGTGGTAATTAATAAATTAGAATTTGGAAATCATGTCCCGGTATAAGAAATTAGGTACCGGGATTAGATTTTTAGATTTTCAGATTTTTAGATTTTCAGATTTCAGATGTTCCTTGATATTCACAAAGTAAGAACAGGTCGTCACAATATGATCCCGGCAATTGAGAGCATCGTTACAAAAATATTTTTATTAATAATGCACACGCACAGTAGCACTATAAGCAGACTCGATTCTCTTTTGGTTTGCGTCTATTTACTTATTTGCGAAATCGTTAACTTTTTTCCATAATCTTTGAATGAAACTTCAGCAGGATATATTTCGTTTCACATGCATTTCAACTGCAGCTATTTTCTTCTATGGCAATTGAAATACTTTCATTGTAACCGTTCTTTTATGACTCCGGTATGTTCCTATTCAAATATCCAGACTAATATTCCTTTATCTTCTAAGAACTTATGAATTGAAGTTAGAAGTTATTCTATAGCCCGCATCCAGGTGAAAGAATATACTTTTCAATAACAAGAGAATTATGAAAAAAAAAGTTGAGAGATGTTTTTAGATTACCCACATACACACAAATACGAAATGTCTTTCTTTATAATATTAGTACAGATAGTATAAAATAGACTGATTAATGTACGAAGGCATTATTAAGGCAAAACGTGTACAAATGAATTGTCGTTCCAGCATAGGTACACAATTTGTAATTGGCTGCAGATACAACCTTTTCAACTAGAAACCTGCAATGATATTCATTTAACATTTACAAGTGCAGCATTAGCAACAATACTCCGTTCGCTTCGTCATGCATCTTTTTTTCTTCCTTGTTCCATTTGCAAGGAAAGCTGAATAATTAAAATGGAGCTGTATTATTGATTTCTCTCTGGGAAATGCTGTGGTGTACAAACGGAGAGATGAAATTAAATTAGTAGTGACACACCAGAGGTTTACGGCATTCGCTTCCCTATTCAGCACGACTACCATTACTCAGGGAATCCCTCCCTCCACCAGAGCGTTTTTTTGTCGGCGACTTCGAACCATATTTCCCCAATAATAGCGGACGTAAACCAGCCCTTTCGGCGTCTTAGTCAACTTAGGTAACAGGGGAAACTGACTATATTCGTAGAGCAAAGTGGATTCTCTTATTAACAAAGTTAAGCGAAAGAAGCAACACGCTATACATTTTGTAAAAGACTTCATTTTTGTTTTCTTTACCGATTAGATCAGGCAAGTAAGGTAGAGGAAACCGAGCGGGATGGCTGAGGTGATTTCCTCTATGGCCCGCATTTGGGTGGCCTGGGTGCGATTTCCGTGGCCGACCTACCTGACCAATGGATCTTTTTCGGGGTTTTCCCGGGTCACCAGGCCAATGCTGGGAAAGTTAATCATCCCCCGAATTTTCTTTTCTTCCATTTCACCTCCAATATCATTCCACGTGATCTCTTCTCTGTTGGTCTCTTACTGGGTAGAAGTGTCGGCGGATGTCTGGTCGCTGCATGGCATGATGATATGCTCTGAGTAAAACTTATTTCTCCCGTAGGACGGTTGCCGGTCACAGAACCCAGTCTGGTAGGGCCGTTTCCGGACCGCAGTCGGGTGAGCTGCCTGTTGTACTGGCCTGCCGGGGAATTTCCAACGGGTAAATTGTAGGAACCCTGCCTTCTGTACGGTCGTAGCTCCTTGGGACGGCCGCCTTCTCTCCTCTCGCCTCATCCTTCCTCCCGACACACTTGGGGCATAGGTACAATAGGTCCACCTTGGTAGTGTAGCTAGTAGCGTGTCTGCCTCACTTTCAAGAGGTCCCAAGTTCGAATCTCGGTTAGAGTGAGTTACCTGGATAAGGTTTTTCCGGGGTTTTCCCTTATTCTGATAGTAAATGTCGGGAAACACTAAACTCAGTGGACCTTGGGCTCATTTGAGCATCATCTCACCCATTTCATTCATCTTCCGATATGACTTAACGTTGGAGGACCTACATTAAAAAACAGGTACAATAGATCAAGACTGGTTGCAGTGCCGAATCACCTCCGTACCCTAATCCAATCTAAATCTATCCAAGGCAGAGGAAGTACTGTATTCGACTCGAATTTGATCTAAAATGTTCTGTCTCCTGAATGAAAAAATTTGGTTACATGCATATGATTTTCTGTAACTATTCTACAACAAACTATCCTTACAAAAAAAAAAAAACGCATTATTTTATTAACATATTAATCGATACAGATATTTGTATAACCCATTCTATTACCTACATCATTCCTTGTAGATACAAAGGAAATAGAAAAATACAGTAGGTTTAACCATAATCCGATATTTAAAAGAGCTGGTCATATGTGATAGTCTGAAATTTAAATCCCTTGTTTGGCAAAGATATGACATTTTCTTTATGCACTTACATGATTTTCTTTACTCACTCTTCTACAAACTATGGTTACAACACTAATAATAATTCTTCAATCTACTTACTTTTAATTCGACATGAACACTTGTACAAATGCTTCTATTCCTAGTAGCTACAATGTGAACAGGGAGAGACAGTGAACTTAGAGCTGATCGCTACGTGAATCTTTTGACAAACTCTTCTTCTTATAAATCCAGATATACATAAGCGATATTGACTTATTGCTACTGCCTCTTAGCTAAAAGGGGACATAAGGGAATGGGCTTTAATAATAGTCATGCCTCTTTAAGATCTGATTGGTTTGTGGTGGCTTTGAAATTCCATCTCTTTGCATGGTCAGGATATAAAGAAGAATAACTTCCTGTTTCAGAAAAATTGAAGTATTAGAAAGTTCAAAGCAATAATAAGAAACATCTCGAAAATTGTTATCTCAAATAAAAGCATATTTGAAAATTCAAGTTAATAAGAAATATCACCACTACAACTATTTGACATAAATTGCGTGTTTTAACAAGGTCTACATTTTCAAATTTGGCTTAAAAATTCAGAAGATTTCGAATTACCTTCCTTTGGCAGTATTATGACTTATAGTCGCTTATTGCACAAATAGTTGCAAAGAGTACCGGAGTTCTACTAGATACAGGATGGACTCTTTAATGTCTTTCTTTCATGCCTTTCTGCGAGTTGCGTGCTTTAACCGTTCTCCGGCAAGGTAATTATTTACCCTTTCTTGCTCTTCCAAAACGGATGCTGAGCGCTTGTACTTTTGGAAACTTTGTGCAATAGGCTTCTTCTTGCTAAGAAGCAAATTGTTCTTGTGTCTACTCTTTCAGAGGCTAAAGACTGAAGCTACATCAGTCTCCTCCTGCTGAGATATGACGCTAAGGCAAGAACGTGCTGGGTAAACTGCTCAAACGAGAGAAGGTCCTATATTTTGAGGAGAGCTCATTTTTTGTGTAGAGGTGGGAGGGGCAGGACGTGGAAGAGGCGTTTCTTCGGGCAGCTGCTGTGTCGTAATATTGATCCACACAAAGAAATGAGTGACACTGCCGATACCGCACCTGTCTTAGTCGTCATCTTTTCGCAGATAAACACAGATGGCATGCTGTGCCTTAGATGACGGGCCATCCACAACGATTTTATCGCCGTTGACTGGGTATGCTCCGAAATATGTCAGCCTTTACCCCCCGAAGATATAAGCCATTTTCGTCATTTTTCACTGCCGCTGCTTTTCCCATCAGTTTGACAAATTCTCTGCCTACATTAAAGATTGGCTTACACATCAAACATGAAGGCAACATATACAACACAACAGAATGCATTTCTGGATGTCCCAAAATATATTAGAAAACAAACATATGTATAGCTCTACGGCAAGTTCTATTTTGTTATACGGAGGTGAAATTTGGGGATGGAAAAAGCAAAGCAAACCCGCGACCTCCGGGATGGAAGTCGCACACGTTAACGCGAAGCCACCCAGCTCACCTTCGATTTATATTATTCACGATGCATTTATAGCTACAATAATTTTAATCAATCAATGGACTTCTTGCATGCACAGTACCAAAACAAAGCATAACTGCAGGTTTAAATGTGTTAAATACATCCTATTTTCAACAAGATCGTTACAAATAGTTTTGACAATATGAACATGTAGGGATAGTTGGGTTGAAGTAATTCTGAAAATCATCTTTATCGTGGTTATTCAGGCCTGGCTCAAATATCAAATAAGTTTTCCATAACTTGGTTTTGGAGGTAAAATTGAGGTTTTATTTATGGGTGGTCCTTAATTGCCAGTTTCTTAGCCCCATTCTATATTAGAAGTGAAAAACCAAGTAATTTTATTCAGAGTAATTTATTTATTTTATTTTTTATTTTACGTGCCATTAATCTTAACATGGCACCACCGGCTGTACTTCCCTTCCGAAGGAAGTAAAAGTGGAACGAAAGTATACTGACTCTGGCTATTAAGTAATAGAGAACATAGCATTTTGATTATGCGTTCAAAGTTGCTGAAATATATGTTAACAACAACAATTATTTAGTAGGTACATTTACGTTAGTTTTATTACGAATAGAAAGAACGGAGGAGAGGCAAACTATAATGTAACTAGACAATGGTTACCAACGTGCTTTCTTCAACCGACCACAGTGCCCTTATCCAGTTCCCTTTCCGTTGTTATGACAGAAAGTTGAATTTCGTACATTCACTGTTGGTGATGATAATGATATATATATATATATATATATATATATATATATAAGAGCTGTCAACTACGGCGGTCATCAGCGCCCTTTAAAAAACTAGTCATGGCAAACGCCAGATATAAAACTTTCTAAAAACTATACAAGTGTAACAAAACCTATTAAAAATATACGTACATAAAAAACATCAATCAAAACCTACTAAAAATTTCGTTCACTAAATCCTAAACTCTAAACTAGAAAAGAATCTAAAAACCTTCTCCACGGGTCTCCACGCACGGCCTAAATTACACGTGGGTGGGCCTGTTGACCGTCTCCCTCAACCACGAAGAGGAGCCCACACGAGGGAGACTGTTGGCTCGGGACCCCGGGTGCGCCAAACCCGTACCTACCGAAGTAGGCCCCTGGGGGGTTCAGTGTTGGTAACCTAACCTTCCTCCTTGCCTGTCTTACTTCACATATGTGCAAGATCTATATTAAACCGTATAACTTTTGATACATTTACCCTCGAAACTATGGAATATAGTTATATATATATATATATATATATATATATATATATATATATATATATATATAAAACTTAGCTGGTCTTTACTATCTTTTTATTTAACACATTCCTTTAAAAAAGATCATTAACCAGGCGTGGATAATAAGAGGCATGTTGTTACATTAACATGCAACGTTAATGGTTAAGATTGGGACATCCAAGGTTAATGTTGTGACCTTGGTATTGGGAATAATATTTAACAGCTGTTTTTTTTTTTGTTTGTTTGTTTGTTTGCTTGTTTTTTTGGTTAAGTTACGTCCTCCAACGTTAAGTCATATCGGACGATGAATGGAATGGGTGAAATGATGCTCAAATGAGCCCAGGGTCCATATAGCTTAGAGTTACCCGACATTCGTCTTACAGGATAAGGAAAAACCCCGGAAAAAGACCTTATCCAGGTCACCCTGACCGAGATTCGAACTCGGGACCTCTTGAACGTGAGGCAGACTCGCTACCATCTAAGCTACCAAGGCGGGCTATTTCATTTTCACGTTGGTGCTATTTCAATTCCTAACTATCGTGTAAAAAAAAAATAAACAATATATGTGCATTAAGTGCATTGGGAATCTCGTAAGTACAAGTACTGCACTTTGTATTTTCAAAGTCTTTCTTGTTTTTCACTGATGCATTTGCAACAAATATATTATTCTCTAAAACTAAAATGTTTACTATCTGCGGCACCACAGGCGGGGAGCAGTGATGACAAATGACATGGAAAATAATAACAAGGAAATGATATTGGTGAAGGAAATGTTCCAGGCCTGTGCTTCATCATTAAAAATCCAGTGAAAAGAATACCACATATCTGGCGTTAAAGGGGACAAGTTACTATACGCGCATCTCTTTGGTTTCATTTATCTGATGTGCTGGGGAATTTTCCCTGTTCGAGAAGAACGAAAAAAAGCGAAACCGGTACTCCCTCAGTACTTCTGCGGTGGCACTTTACCTCGTAAAGCCCTGGATAAAACTACAAAGCGACAAAAACAAAAAGAAAAGTGACAATCGTGCAATCCCCAAGCTGTGAGGGAGATCTAGTGAAAAGACATGATTGCAACAGGATAAGGGAGCAGTTCTTTGGGGACATTCCGCACTAGCTTATATGCCTTCTTCACCAAAGCAGCCATCAGATGCGTAGACAAAACCAATAACATTTCTTGTTACTTTAAACATAAGTATAGGCTACAGAACAACTACAGATCAATCTTGAAACTTATTTAACACCTATCTGCTGCATAATTCGAGCTCCCATGTGGTGCTCAGTGGTAAGGCCTGCTTATTCCCTCTATAAAGAGGCCAACATCTGAAAATTACAGAATTACATTTTTGGAAATAGCGATTTTAGAATTTTTTTACATCACTAAATGTCAGGTCTCACCTAATTTCTTTTGCTTGAGACTTAACTTAGTTCATGTCAGATGATGAACGATTTAAATAGTGACATGATGCTGAAATGAGTCCGGAGTCAGTAGAGCTTTAAGTTACCGGACATATGGCTTCCCAGGGTAAATTTGTGTAGTGTTTAACGCCCCGCTTTTATTACATGGGCCACCTCAGATGATGACGCTAATGGAGCATCGGTGGAATACGATGGCGGGGGAAACCGGAGATCCCGGAGAAAACTCGTCCCAGCGCCCTGTTGTCCACCACAAATCTCACTTTACGATCGCCTGGGATCGAACCCGGGCCGCCTTGGTAAGAGTCGAGCGGTCTAACCACTCACCCACGACGCGGCCTTCTCAGGGCGAGGGAAAACCTCGAAAAACACCTTATCCTGGTAACTCGCCCTAAATGAGATTCGTCGGTCTGGGTGGCTCAGTAGGTTAGGTATTGGCCTACTGATCGCAAGGTCCTGGGTTCAAACCCGTCCAGAACCATGGTTTGTGTGCTTAAAAAACGACAGATTTTATCTAGGTGTATAAGAATTCCTGCTCGTTTACAATATATATATATATATATATATATATATATATATATATATATACATATATAAACAAGATTCGAATACGCGAACACTTGAATGTGAGGTAGACACGCATAACCTTGTTTCTTGCAGATTAATATGTCGATTGAATTTCCACTGCCATACGCTTGTCGTGTGACCCTTTAGATGACAGGGTCAAACGTATAAAGTCATACCTCAATCGTTGAAAGTCACTTTTCTCATACTGCATTTTTTCAACGCATCTGAATGTTCAAAATGCATCTTAGAGCTTGGGTTGAGAGAATTTTGTTTACAATCTTCGAGTAGCATCTTCCGAAAATACTTTATTTAAATGTCAAGCAAACGCAGTTATCGATTGTTTATTATTATACCGTTCTCATACATTACACACACACACACACACACACACACACACACACACACACACACACACACACACACACACACACACACACACACACACACACACACACACAGACAATTCTTTTGGTTAAGTTGTTTTTATTGCGGAAACCCCAAAATGTGTATTACCAATGGAATTTTTGGGAGAAATAGAACATTGTCCCCCTTACTAAAGATAAGAGGGCTGGCTCGGTCAGTCGGTAGAGAACCTGCCTGCTGTGCGAGGGATCCCAAGTTCGATTCCCGGCTGGGGATGGAGATTTTTCTCCAACCAAGATGATTCCTCAGTCTCTCCAGAGTCTGGAAATATGAATGCGAGGGCGAATATCTCTCTCTCTCTCTCTCTCTCTCTCTCTCTCTCTCTGTGTGTGTGTATGTGTGTGTGTGTGATCCAGAGCACCGGCAAGACATCGTCAGAGTACCAGAAACCCATCGTCATACTCGATATGAGTATGTTCCAAAGCAGAACGGCGGCCATGACATTACAGTTAAAGAGTTTAATTTAAATGCAACTAAAAATGTAAATACTGAAAGTAATAAATGAAATGGAACGGCACGTCCCATTTAGTTTGCATGCATCCAAATATTTACAAAATATCCTTTGTAAACGTTTCACACCGAACATGGGAAATATAAGACGTTTTGGTAAGCACCTGCTATACCTTTTAGAATGGCAATTCTGTCTGATAAAGAACGTAACTGAAACGCATTTCTATGACCACTTCAACATAGAAATTAGTTTAATCCTTAACAATTGTAATATCAATATCAGGTATATGTAGCATAACATTTGTCTAATGGTAAAACAAGCACAGCTCAGCTAAAATGTGCATTAGCGCCCGTTATTTCTCTGGCACCAAATTCCAGCTGGAAATAAACATTTTACGGTGCTTCGTCTATCTCCTAGAATAGCTACAAATTCCCGCCATAATCGAATTTTTAGCATTTACTCTAGTTGCATGGAGGAAGTTGATATAAAAGCAGTTTAAGTTTGAGTGAAAAATAAGTCTAAAAATCTTATGTGTGCACTCACATGACTTTCTCTACTCATTCTTGTATAAGTTATTCCTAAATTGATTATTATTGTATATCCTTTATGTTAATATGAATAAACGATTCTTAAAAAAATAGTTGTGTTACTTATTTTTTATAGATAAGTACAATAGAAAAATAATAATACAATAGGCTCAAGCGACAGTAAAATCCTAGGTTACAACGACATTTTTATAGACCGGAAGGGGCGTTAACTACGTCCCACCCTCAGAGCTGCACCCTACCCATGACGCCCGCTCTTGACGGAGGTGGGGGACGCAGCGATAGGCAGGTAAGCCTTAGCCCGGCATCGACTGCTACGCTGCGAAGTACAATTTTATATGTATTTGAACATTAAAACCAATAATGTATAAATTGTGATTTCCATATTAAAAAGCATTAGTTGTATACTTTAATGAGGTCTACATATTTTGCTCGCTCAGATTTTCTCTATCTCTTACAGATTACCAGTAATGCGAAAGTCATTCAGAATGCAAAGGACATCAGAGGCTGTTCGCAGAGGCTGTTATCCTAAGCATATGGTATTTTAATCAAAATGCTTTACAGTTATTTTTGAGAAAATCAAACTTTTTGAGCCTTTGTCCATGTAAAGGATAGCACAGGATGGTGGAACTTCGTTCAACACCTATCGCATCCTTGGAAGACGTTGAGTTTAAATACTTTTTTTTTTTATTTGAGCGACTTTTTGCTTTTGAGTTATGCTGTCCATACATACATACATACATACACACAAACGCGCGCGCGGATCATTTTTTTTAAAGATTTTATTTTATTATTTTTATTTTTATTCAGAGGTCCTCATAGGGTGAAGAAAGAGGATTGACGGCGAGCACAGTTTTGCTCTTTTATATTTTGAGTCCACATGAAGAAGTAGATGATCGTAACGTACAAGTTGAGGTCATTGTAACTGTCGACGACAATTAACTTTCATATGTTGTAACCCATTGATATATCAGTTCCGTTACACGAACACGTTATACTTTGGATTGGATTAGAAGGGGAGGAGATTTCACACATATCTCCTGGGAGGAACGGATGAGATGGGAGCGCTTAATGGGCGTGCCGGAACCACGGCTAGCGAAGGTCTCTAATATGAGCTGGAGATTCATCTCGGCACCGCATGAGGTCTGATACCAAGTCTCCCCTGCAGCACAGGTGACTTCAATGCCACCTTACACCTAGAGCAGCAGTTACAGGGCGCAGAGTCCCCAGATACCATAACTACAATCGCCAACACTTCCGACTCTGAGAAGTGTGGATGGAAATGAAATTGAACAGAAATTGAACAGGAAGTCGCAGAATATAAACCCAGCATCCACCTAGCGACCAAGGGAAACCGGAAAAAACCTTTGTGAGACTGGTCAGAGCGAACCTGGGACCTACTGGACGCGAGTTTCAAGCGTTAAGGACTGAGCCATACTTTACTGTGGATTTTTAAACTTAAAAAAAGATATAGGAAGAATCCTTCCAAAATAACTGAATAAATTCTTCTTTACGAGAGAGATTCCAGTGGATTATAAAGGCATTCCGAGAATGTCACAAAAATGTGCTCTAACAGAAGGGCGGAAACACCAGCTGAGATTGGGAATTTAGAAGATGAAAGACATAAAGAAAAATATGAGGCGGGCTTACCGTCCAAACCACTTCACTTAGGTTAAATTGATCGGCTATTGCCGCGTATTGAAAACCAACAAAACCTTATATGTCTTTTGTTCGTGATGAGAAAAGCGAATATAAGGAATAACTTGCAGATTTAAAATGTTAGGCGCAAGGTACAGGAAGGAGTTTCAGGTTGTAAAAAGAACTAGATATTACTTAACATGCTATGCAATTTAAAGCTCTTCATAGCCCATTTCCTTTCGTTTGCCTACGTTAGGTATCTAAACGTGCTCTTAAACTTAATGGCACTTCCTTTAGGGTTCTAGTGATAACTATCTACGTTCCGGCTCCTATATAACGACCATAGAGAAAGAGACGTCAGAAAACAGTTCCGACGCCCTGCGCTAGGTTCACAACCAGATAAGACGATAACATTAGCTTAGTAGTATCTATCCAGAGGTAAAATAAGGACCTTTAAAACAGATAAAACTGCAAACAGCAAACTACGTACTTTCTGAACTGGGTGCCTTCACATTTAGAGTGTAAATAACAAAAATAGCCGATGGTAAAGAAGGATATAAAAATTAGATAGGTAAGTATGGCATTACCAAAGCAAGATAGCTCCGTGGTAACGTATGAGCTTTGCAGTCGGAAAGTCCAGGGTTCGAGTCCAATCGACTGCCTACTCTGACTTTTTGTATCTCCAGGTTTCCTTGGTCGGTAGGCGTATGCTGGAGTGGTTTCTCATCTACTATGATTTCTTTCATCATTTGCCTTTAATTCTGTTCCTTCATGGTGGCTCATGATACCATAGAAAAGAGTAGTGCCCATTGGCACTATTGGGCTGCTTGTTCGATGGATCGTTCTGGACTGTTAGGAACTTCCAAACAACTACTTCCTTGGAGAAAATTAATTTATGTCAATTATTTCTACGTAGCCATGACCATTTTGTGAATATTACAGGTTAAAATCGTGTGACTGTTGCGGGTGGAGGAAGTTCTATAAATGTTAGCTCCCACTCCTTTTTGACTATGACTATGATAAACTAATTCAATCACCTCAATCTTTTGTGGTTACTTTTCCCCTGGAGGAATGGATAAAGTAAAGGAACCAAGGAGAGTATAAGCCACAGCAGAGAGGCCACTGAAACGTGGAGAAGTCCAACGATTCCGTGTCTAGCGATTCCAACCTCTAAGATTCAATTACACCATCGGACTGTTTCGTCCTCAGTTGTGTAGGCGCATAAAAGAATTTCAGCATGTTAAAGAGGCCTCTGCGCAAGAGTAAGCGGTCTTTCACGCCTGTTATAGAATGGGAGGCTGAGAACCATATAACAGCTGAACAACTTCTATAAATAAAACGCAATTTCAATTTTTTCCATGGGTTTGTTCAGAAAAGGATTTCATTTGGCGGAGTAGGAGAGAAACCAAAAAAGCGGCCCGAAGAAGGCTAACAGTACCTAGAAGAAGCTTCTCATCAGAAAGCATCCGTGCCATCTGTCCATCACCGATTGATACTGCACAGCCTGAAAACATGAAAAGGGAAACGAAATGAGAAGGAATGAAGCCTCCGGGAAATTCGTAACAGAATAACATCACGCATTCGCCTATCAACCCGGGAAACCACGAAGCAAGTAGCCTGCCCGGGGATCGAATGCAGAATAACCCGAATGCCCGTCTCACACGTTACCGCGGAGGCATCTGGTCCCTCCACCCAAGAAGTATTTACCTACCTCTACCACCAGTACTCAATATCTGCTTGTTAATAACTAAGCGTTTTCCTTACTGAATTAACACAAGCTGATGATAACATCTGTTAACAAATACTTCGTATCCGGAATTCAAATTAATTATCGTGCCGTATTATCCAGATAACAAGTCAACGTTAGTGAAGGAGAGAGTGTCTGTTGTTTGAGTTCGGCTGTGCAAGTTAGAACACAGTATCTACTGAACTGTCAGTAACTCTTCCGTGTCCAGGGCAGCAATTTAGGCGAATCGTGCTGCTGCATAAACGCCTCTGACATCAGATTCACTTCCAGGGCCTGGAATCGATATATCCGGAAACAAAACAGTGCAACCCAGATTTACGGTAGCTGCAAAGTAAACTGTCAAACCCCAGATAATTAATATGCGTTATTGTATCCTCTGTACATGCCTTGTTGTCTATTGCCAGTTTAATGTTTAGTCTAGAAAAATACAATTTGTCCTGGTGATAGACTAATGTTACGGAATAACGTGAAAACATGGAGGCGGTAGCTGGATTATTGGCAAAAGCATGACAGCTTAGTATCTCTCTAAAACTCGAACTATATTCTATCACGGCTGCTGATTACATCGTACCACATGACAGTTGATTTTATCTCCTATGTAAAACAATAATCCAGGTAGCGGAGTCTAAATCCATGGATATGCTGGCAATTTGATTTATGTACGAGTATAAGTTAGTGTAAGTCGATTCCTGCTCCACTTTTGTTAACGAAATATGTTTAGTCAAAATATAATAAAATTTGGCTCCCACGGCTAGTTTCCTTTTATATAGGTATGTATTAAGTTTCAAATACAGATCAAAAACTTTTTAAAGCGAATTACTACTGTGTTATGTTCCACTTTGGACATTTACTGACAGATAGGAATAGACGGAAAGGTGTTACTTTCCTTTTCCTTTCTAATCTTCTTCTGTCTAATATAAGAAATATTGCAAACCACCCACAATTTCAATGCCGACATTTAATATCAGGTGCATCTGTGTATAAACTGCAACTCAAAAAAAAAAAAACCACGTGAATAAATACCAAACTTGATATATATTTAAATATCTTCTAAGATACGGCACTATTTTTAAGAAAATCCCCGCAGCTCAAAGTAAGTACCCTTTACATGAACAGCTTTTTTATTTTATCAATGGTTTATTTTTATAAAACTACAATATTTTTGACACATCGAGATGAGGAATAAAATAGCAGATAGACAGAAACTCACTTCAGCAAACAGAAGGAAAGCATAAGAAATTTAAGATATTCAATTTATCTAAATCACTTTTTTTCCGCAACCCTAGCAGTTTACGAGATATTTTCTGTTGTAAGTCAGAATTTCCAACATTCCAGGCAATGCACTTTTGACCAGACAGTGCAAACGACATTCTAAATACAATATTCTGAATAGATGTAGCCTAATTTGAAACGTTGAGACCATCACAATATATATTTATATAGGTATATTATATATATTGCAGATTTACAGGTACATACTCGATAGATGAAAGCTTATAGTTGTAACTTAAATGTTTTCACTTTCCCTATTATCTGTAGTGCGCAGGAGTAAATTTATTATATTCCACTTCAAAATTCGAAACCGAATTGTACCTCCCTAAATCATTCCCCACTCCGAAACCTTTTTACTACTCTGTGGGCCACAGAGCTTTGTCTATATCTGATTCCAGCCACTTAAAACAAGAATTACAGCACCTGAGACTCACTTTCCGTCAAAATGGCTACTCCGAATATGACCTTGAAGCCTCGATCACCAAAGCTAGGATAGGGAAACCTGTAATACAACAAGCGTCAGATAAGCCTACCGCTACAGCCTGCATCCCGTTTACCGGCAATCTGTCCGGCAGAATCAGCAGAATTCTCGCCAAATACAACATAAGGATCATCCACAAGCCACCTCCGAAGATTAAACATCTCTTGAGACCGGTGAAAGACAAACTGGACTTCCAAGTTCCGGGAGTGTACCGCATTCCCTGTGGGAATATAGGACACCGTATATAGGACAAACCGGAAGGACCATCACTACTAGAATAATCAAACATGAACGGAACATTCGGTTAATGCAACCTGAGAAGTCTGGGATAGCAGAGTATTGTTTTGATAACGACCATAGAGCCAATTTTCGGGAGACGACCATCTTGGCAAAATGCAACAGTTACTGGGAGCGGAGAATTGAGGAGGCTTTGGTGATTTGCTCTAAAAGGAGCACGCTTAATCGTGATGCTGGATATCAGTTCAGCTCCTTTTGGAAACCGGCCTTAAAATGGAAATCCGTCGATTTAAGAAGCAAAGATCAATACGGCTTTATAATCAAGTTAAGTAGTTACATTTCTTTGACACAATTTTCTATACTCACGCCATCTCCTGACTTGGCACTTACTTTACTGAAAACAGTCTTTTGTTCAGTAATGCGAATTTTGATAGTGTTTTGTCTTTGTTTATAGCTGTGTTATATCCAGTATTTCATTTGTGGTTATAACATTTTATAAATATCCTGATGATGGGAGAGATGTACACTCCTGAAATGTTGATATCTAATCATCTTTTCACCTGACTGGCTGCTCGTGAAGAAAGTGAGAATATCTGAGTTATTTTATACGAATATTTGCAAAGAAGCTATCACATATCGACCAGCTATTAAAAGATATGACTAGCCTACTGCGTTACTCTACTTTCATTGTAGCTATAGAGAAATGTAATAAGTTATTTCTACAAAATGTTCAATTCAACCTACTTGGAGTAAATTGAAGAATGTGTGTTTATAAGAATACTTTGTACAAGGTGAGTAGGAAAAGTCATGTGAATGGAACTGCACTTGAAGGAATAAGCAGAGATATATATCTATGAATATTATTACATCAATGAAGATTAACCTCCTTCGGCTAACAATTATTTCTTCAAAAGCACGATAAATAATCTAGATTAAAATGTGAATTAAATAACAAATTTTAAATCATAATTATCTAATCGAATTCACTTGGTAAAGCTGGCCTTTACAGTTCTAAAAAGGCTGCATATTAGTAAGAATTGTTTTTTAGTATTATTCCTTAATTAACACAGTACAGCAGTTACTGGTGTCCTGCACTGCAGGTATTCCGCATCCAATAACTACAGATTTAGCACTGAAATGTAAACAATGGAAAAGTGATTACTCGTACAGGAACCAACGAGAGCTACAAATCCAGTTACACATCACCAGGCTTATACCAGAAGTCCTCCAAGTGCCGTATCAACGGTGTACAGCTTCACGCAATCATAACTAATCTTGTTGCAAATAGGAATGTTACGACGGTAACAGTGTATTTAATGGCATTATTAAACTAATAATTAGCATTTTCATCTGATTTCTGTAAGTTTGAATCAGTAGGCAATCGTGTCTTTTGCAGGAAATAATTCTACTCAGCAATAAGATTAATCGTAACACTGTAATTAAAAAAGCCACTGATAATAGTGTATTGTAATATGAGTGTGGAAAGTGCATTACTTCATTTTCGAGGAATAAACTGAAAAGACGAAAGGAAGCCCGATGTTTTTATTCTCTTATGCAAACACACACACGTAGGCATTCCACATTACTTCTTGAACACTCCTATGTTTCATTACTTTGTACGAATTATTAATTTAAAAAAAAAAAACATACACACATGCACAGTTTCTAATGAAGTTAGAAACTGAGATGAGGACTAAAGCAATAAGCACTGGTATCCGATTATGGAATATGCTCAGGTTCGACCCCCTTCGGATTTTCAGTGCCTACTCAGCAATATGAGGAAAATGAGTAGCTGCGATAGGCAGAGATCCCAACCTCTTGAACTTACAATTTACAACATCAACTCTCCGTACTAATTGGATGATTGCTCGCTCACCTCCGTAGTGGGCGTGAGACTGGCAGTTAGGCTGACACGCCCAGGATATTCACATGGATTTCTGGTAACCTATTGCTGGAAACTAAACTGCTATAGCTACTACGATGGCTTTTGGGTTAATCATAAACTGTTGTCGGGGCGCTCAAATCGGGTTGTTTCAAAATAATATGAACGGTAGTATAAATTAAGAATTTCAAGGAATAATTTGGAGTTGGATACGAGGATTCTAAAGACGCAGGTTTTGAGGAGTATGGCAAATTGGATGAGTGTCACTGATTATTCAACAATTTAGAATAAGGCACGTAATGCTCATTCACGATTAATTTCTGTTCGTTTTCAGTCTGTGTAAGTGAGCATTACTTATTTTGCTCGAAGTGTGCCATTCAATTTGAGGTATGCTGATTCGAAAAAAGAATGAAAAATAAATAACTTTTTTTAAAAAAAAAGTCCGTTTCTGTGTATCTGTGAGAGAGGGAGGGACTGGCAAAACTCAAAAACGAAACTCGGTTGGATACCACACTTGCCATTTAAGTTCAACTCCTGTCACGGAGCACGCCTGGGTAGTGTAAATGGTAGCGTGTCTGCCTCACGTTCAAGCGGCTCCGAATTCGAACCTCGGTCGAGGTGAGTTCCCCGCGTAGTATTTTTTCCGGGAATTCCCTTATCCTGAAATACTAATGTCGCATAACTCGAAGCTCCATGGACTCTAGGCTCATCTAAGCATAATTTCACCCACTTCATTCATTGTGCGATATGACTTACATTTTAAAGGACCTAAATTTTAAAAAAAAAGTTTTCAAAGACACTGCATGAAGATTTTTAAGAAAATCCCTCTACCACAGATAATCCTTTACATGGAACATTTTTAGAAAATTATGGTTTTGTCAAAAATGACTAATGATTTTGATTAAAATGCCGTAAGTAGTTTTAAGATATTTTCATAACAAATGGAATGCATATCTTCAATTTTATGGGGTATGCCCTCAAAAGTCCTTTTCATTCTGATGACGTAAGAAAAAGACAAAATCTTAGTACACATTTTTTGTGAAATACAATTTTTCTGTAGTGTGAAGCATTTCCATATTACCTGATCCCCCAACCCCCAAATTCTCCAACACGATATGTGTGCGCTTCTCAATTAGGAAGGTCTTCCTTTATCATCTTTTATATATACAAAGAGAATGTAATTTCATAACCACTCTATAGAGAGAAGCTCTTAAAAGATATGACTATCGCTTAAAGCCTAATAATGCATTTCCATATTCCCATGCACCTGAAAGAAAATTACCAATAAGATAATGATTATCCCGATTAATACATAATGAAGTGTCGGTTACATATTTCGGTTCATAAAACGAGTCTCACACATTTGGCACAACCTTGCAACAGCACTGACAAAGTAAGTTTGTTACAAACACTCTTTTATGCAGACTATGTCTTCCAAAACTATAAGATACATTATATATTATACATAAGATGGAACTCTTCCATTACTGGACATTCTTGTTTCAAAAAACAGTAACGGTACACTGGGGCATGCTGTATATCGCAAGCATACACACACCGATCTCTATCTGAACGCTCATGGTTTCCATTATAAGTCTCAACGACTGGGAGTTCTCAATACACTGGCCCACAGAGCTTTGTCTATCTCTGATCCCAGCAACTTAAAACAAGAATTACAGCACCTGAGACTCACTTTCTGTCAAAACGGCTACTTCGAATATGATGTTGAAGCCTCGATCACCAAAGCTAGGAAAGAGAAACCTGTAATACAGCAAGCATCAGATAAGCCTACCGCTACAGCCTGCATCCCGTTTACCGGCAATCTATCCGACAGAATCAGCAGAATTCTCGCCAAATACAACATCAGGACCATCCACAAGCCACCCCCGAAGATTAAACATCTGTTGAGGCCAGTGAAAGACAAACTGGACTTCCAAGTTCCGGGAGTGTGCCGCGTTCCCTGTGAATGTGGGACACCGTATATAGGACAAACCGGAAGGACCATCGCTACCAGAATAAACGAACATGAACGGAGCATTCATTTAATGCAACCTGAGAAGTCTGGGCTGGCAGAGCATTGTTTTGATAACGACCATAGAGCCAATTTTCGGGAGATGACCATCTTGGCAAAATGCAACAGTTACTGGGAGCGGAGAATTAAGGAGGATTTGGCGATTTCCTCTGAAAGGAGCACGCTTAATCGTGATGCTGGATTTCAGTTCAGATCCTCTTGGAAAGCGGCCTTAAAATGGAAATCCGTCGATTTAAGAAGCAAAGATCAATACAGCTTGATAATCAAGTTAAGTAGTTACGTTTCTTTGACACAATTTCCTATACTCACGCCATCTCCTGACCTGGCATTTAATTTACTGAACACAATCTTTTGTTCCGTAATGCGAATTTTGATAGTGTTTTGTCTTTGCTTATAGCTGTGTTATATCCGGTGTTCCATTTGTGGTTATAACATTTTATAAATATCCTGATGCTGGGAGAGATGCACACTCCCGAAACGTTGATATCTAATCATCTTTTCACCTGACTGGCTGCCCGAGAAGAAAGTGAGCATAAGATACATTATTTTACCATATCTATAGAACTAGAGCAGATGATCTGTATTCAAGCAGTTCTTTTTTAATCAGAAACTCTAATAAACCCAAGAGAGAGATCAAGGGAAATGTTTTGCCCACGGCGTATATTAACATTACTGTCTATAAATTTTTAAAATGTTTGCTTTATTTATGATCATATCGAAGACTAAAGTATTAGAAAACGACTGACAGAGAACCCGTTGACTGGGTATTAAACTTTCTTTTTATTATTTTATCGCCACCACAAAAGAAACACATCCTTACGCAATACTTTTGTTACTGAAAAGTAGGCCTTTCACTGTTAGACAAGAATAATATCTGCAGAGAATTGAATTATCTCTACCAGAGCCCGCCTCGGTAGTGTAGATGGTAGCGTGCCTGCCTCACCTTCAAGAGGTCGCGAGTTCGAATCTCGGTCAGAGTGAGTTACCTGGATAAGTTTTTTCCAGGGTTTTCCCTTATCCTTCAAGACGAATGTCGGGTAACTCTAAGCTCAATGGACCCCTGGACTCATTTGAGCATCATTTCACCCATTTCATTCACCGTCCGATATGACCTAACGTTGGAGGACGTAAATTACAACAACAACAACAAAAATATCTCTACCAGAGTTAATATAGCAGATCAAACAGAAGAATCAAGTTAAAATTTGCGAGACTAAAATACATTATTCTTCAGGAACGCCTACTCTAATATGTGTCAAACACATACTGTAAGTTCTTCTTTTTGTAGTGTTTAACGCACACTTTTACTACATGCGGCATGCAGGCGGTGGTACTGATGGTACATGAAATGAAACTGGAGCACCGGTGGAATGAGATAGCAGAGGAAACCGGAGCACCCGCAGGAAACCCTCCCCTACGCCGTCTTGTCAACACAAATCTCACATGCGATCGCCTGGGATCGAATATGGCCACTTTGGTGAGGGTCGAATGGTCTAACCACTCGGCCAGGGCGTGGCCCACATAAGCGTATTTGTGGCTTATCTGCATTCACTTCATCCCTTCCTCCTGGGAGTATGTCAAAATAGATGTATGTAGATAGCAATGTAAGAGGTGTCTCCCTCCGCTGTATGAACTATGCCTATAAAAGTATGTAAAGCAAACGAGCGACCAAATTTTGTAAAGCGATGTAAATTATTTTATATATAAAATATAAAGGCTTAGAATTTGAAATACATACATCCATACAAGAACAGGAACATATTAAACGTTCGCCATAGCTCCTTAGTCCTAGAAGTAACAAAACCACGTATTTAAGACTGTTATAAAATTGACCCAATGGACTCCACGTGTGGAGATTGGTCATGAAACTACAGCTGGAGAAGATGGCCCTAATGATTTTCTTTCGACCCTCTCTTTCGCTCGGATTGCTATGGCAACCAGAGAAAGCATCTTCCGAGACAACTCCGACAGTCAAGTGTTGTTTGACTCTGGCAAATCGCCCAACGATAAGCGTGTAAGTTCTGCAATATAGACCGGTTACGTAGGTACCTCTCAGAGGCCCACTACCAACTTTTATATGTGTACCTACAGAAGTTTTCAACGTGCCACAAAATGAAGAAATGTGCGCTTATTTTTATGACCCACGTTTATGCAAACGCCACGACAAAGCTAAAGGGACTCTCGGAAAACTTCTGCATATCCCATGCACTCAATGCTTGTTAAAAACTTTCGCAAATATTTCAACAAATTTCTTTTCGTGATCGTAAATACAAAGCTTGTCTTACTTCGCTACAGGAAATTTTCAACTTTCTGACAAAAATACGGCTAAAAAATACACTCCAGGAAAGAGAAAAAAATTCGACTAACTTTTTCGATTAAGAGGTTTCACTAAGAGGCTCCCTGGAAAGAACATATGTCGACATAAAACTTTCCAGAACTGGTTTCATTACCAAATATAGGAATTCCTAAGCAGTTAGCTGCTTCGTGTTATCTACACTCATACCACAGACTGCATAAGAACAGAGGCTAAGGTTTATGACTGGTAAGTAAAAACCCGTCCAAGTGCTGTCTGTAAACGCGAAAAGATGTACGAGGAAGTGGTTTACAACTGTAACATCCCGCATACAGTCTAACGACAACAACCTTATTCTCCTCGGTTCCTATGCTGCTCATTACAAAAGACCGGAGGTGTATGCGTTTTTCCATAGGTATACTGCACATGGACTGTACCTTTTATTGCTTGCACATGTAAACAACTGCAGGTTGGTACAGCCTGAGCATGACAACCGTCTCACAGCGAGAAGAAACAAAACAGTTGCCTTATACTACACCTTGACCTTGCGTCTGCATACACTTGAAAGGCAATGCTTCACTAGTTCGCCGAGTACAACGCTACGTTGTTTTCTACGTATGCACATTTAATGGCTGTGCTGTACATCTGACGCCATTCATAGCGAGCGCACATCCCACCGGCCTTTACTCATTACACACGTTCTTTGGATACAAGGGATATAAAGGAAACTGAATCGATGCTAACAGGCTTAAGAGTGTGTCACTATAAGCTGGCCTTGAAATTCCTTAGTCTTGTTATGATATCGCAAGAAACAATGACAGCACTTTAAAAATTACGAGTTATCGGAAACTTGAAACTAATAACAAATTTCTCGGAATGGCTAGCGCCACAAAAAAGTGTATTAGTAAGTTTCTATCTCTATTCATGGTTGATTAGTTATAGAAACTTTTTTCCACATGAAGAGGAGTTCACAAATGTTCTAAAAAACTAAAGATTGGTATTCATTTTTTGGGAATGTAAATATCTTATGGATCGCTACTGTAATCAAAATATTTAGAGATACTTTTGATAATTTTTTTCTTCATTTAAATCACAGTTTGGGCTGGGAGATTTTTTTTTTTAAATGTTTGTCACATGTTTGGTACGTACTGGACTTTTAAGTTTGCTATATTTCGCACTGTCCGTTTTAAGTGCTGATTAGAGAAGTTTTTTTAAAGTGTAATTTTTTCAGAGGCCTTTGTTTCTTAGGTAGAATTTTGGCATCAATTTTCGGTAAAATAGAAAGAAATGCTGAGGAATTAAGCAGATATCCGCAGTACATAAACGCCTATTTCCCTATTTCTTAAATATTCAATTTATAATAGCAAAGCTTAAATATAAAACAACTCGCATGAATATTCCATTATATTTAAGACACCATTATTATTTTCTGAAAATGATATATAGCTTTCATATACATATTACATATACCTAGGTATTAGTATTACGTACAAATGCCCATACTGAATGAATGAATGAATGTGTAGTGTTTAACGCCCGCTTTTACTACATACGGCACCGCAGGCGGTGACACTGATGATACATGAGATGAAGATGGAGCACCGGTGGAATGAGATGGCGGGGGAAACCGGAGGTCTCGGAGAAAACCCGCCACTGCGCCGTGTTGTCCATCACAAATCTCACTTTGCGGTCGCCTGGGATCGAACCCGGGCCGCCTTGGTGAGAGCCAAGCGGTCTAACCACTGAGCCACGGCGCGGCTGCCCATACTGAATATGTCATAAACGCTCCTTTCGATTTTTATAAAATGTCATACATCTGCAACAATATAAATCAAAGATAAGCAATTACAGAAAAAAAGAACTTGCCAGTACATTAAATTTGTCTCACATTTATTTGTTATATTTATTTCGTGCTGTTATTCATTTTTAAATAATCGGCGATGCTGCCATCAGTAGAGGTTAAGATGCATTTTGAAGAAATGCGACTTATCTACTATTAACAGTATGGATGGGAGGACCAAAGGATGACGATTTGATGCGAAGGAATCCGAATCACTGAATAACACGCACCGAGGGTACCTTGCTGTCATTTGAAAAGTAAATAGATATTAGTGGTATTACTTGACAATTACTTGGAACGTATTATTTTTGGAATAGCAACTATAGGAAATCTTACTGAAAAATAGTTATTTTTCCCCATCCCTACCACATGGGCATAGAAGCGTTATGTGCAAGATACCTATTGGCTTCTTTAGTCAGTGACATCAGCTGTTCTTCATGCCATAAAAATAACCACTTTAACGAATGTTATGAAAAATCTATCCAATCTTTATGACTATTGGCTATCAATATCAAATTACTAGAATTAAATGACTAGAAATCTTCAAGCGTTCTAACTCGTAACTACAAACATTATAACTTATATTCCAATTTGTTGATATAAACGGTTGAGGCAAATAATATCCAATTTATATTTCCTATAATTGGCATTAATATCCTTCCAAAAATAAGTCGCACGTGTTATAAACCTCGTACAAGGTATTAAGAATTCAATGCATACGATATTAACAGCAATTTCTTAGAAATTTACCTCAGGTTAGTCAGATCAAGTTCTCAAGGGCTCTGATGTTAACAATGCAACTTCACGGAGAAAAAAATTAACCTTACGTAATAATTTTACAAAGCTGTACTTCATTTTCCCTAAATGCCTCACTTAGCCCATAGTCATCGTAATGAAACATTCATATAACTCGTACATTCTGGTTATCTCCACTTTTATTTTATTAAAGGAAGAGTAAAGCAATTTGAAGGGGAATAAACAGGTTGGATGATTTACACTAAACATATCAACTGGTGATTAAGATCAAACCTTACCTTCTCTAGCGAATGATGTATATCCCCAAAATTTATTCATAGCTATGATTGCTTGTAGTATCAGAATTCAGATTCACACAACACTCAACTGCACTATCAACCCATCACAAGGTTTAACACATTAAACTTATACGCAATGAAAGCACACTTTACTCCCGCAGCGATAAGATTGGTCCAGGAGCGATTAGATATGGAGAGATGTCACAGAGTTCTGAATCACCGGGAAGTACGCGCCACTGTTGACGAGCATCTGTGTGTGTATGTGTTTCCCTACACACGACATGATGAGGTTTCATCGTTACCTTACGTTAAACTGCCCCTGACTCCTCTTCCCCTTCCCCTAATGCTGGCAGAGAGCCCTTAGAAAAGCGCTATCGGCAGCCAAGAATGTGACTCAAGTTGTCGCCTTACTACCGTACTGGCCAATCCGGTAAAGTTAATATCCTAAACTCATTTTGTAGCTAGTCTCTTCCTTTGCTTGCTATGCCTTAATTTCCGAGTAAAAATAAACATGTGTATATATGCCGCACCGGGAGGAAAAGGAAGTCATTATTTAGGGAAGATTGCATATGATCATAACACGTTCTGTAAGCTAGTAGGCGCGCATGTCATTGCAAGTAAAAGTTACTACCGTCTTCTTCCGTTCACATCGTCCGCAGAATCCTCTTTAGAAGCAGATCTTCAGACAGGAACATTCCAAAAGCATTGCTTTGCACACACACACGACACTTTTCCAACATATTTCGAATGTGTCACCTGGAATTTTAGGTGTAATGTAATACTTGTATTCCTAATCAAAGGCTGCTATAACTGAGACCAACAATTCCATTTTTCTTAATACAGAAACTTATTGGATAAAACTAAATCAATGAGCTTTGAAGGCTTCCATCTCCAGCCTGTAAACATTTCAGTATATGTTAAATGGTTTCTGAGATAATTCATGACAACAGAAGATTTAAATTTGAAGAGAGGTGGTTTCTAATCACTCCTTGAACTATATCTGACTGAAATTCGTCCAAGCACGATTGCTGCTTCTATCATCTCAAATATTAGTGTTCTTCCTGAAGGCACAGACAGACCCAGACGACCGTGATGTAGTGACCTTGTTCACAAGTCGCGACTACAGAAATAGTAAGCTCGCGTAAACAAACAAAACATAATTACCTCTTTTCTGAACTCAAGGTTACTGAGGCAAATGCTGACGTAGAATTTAACGCAGTTAACGCAGTCAGTTTATGCCATCGCTTTCCGTTCAAATGCACGTCTTAAATTGCTGCAGAATTTATATTGTGAGCCGATAGCTGTTGCTTTACAACGGACGGTAAACACCTCGTGCGATAAGTATAAGAAGTTCCAAGCTTGAAGTCTTGTTCTACTTAAGGCATTGAACCAACCCATCTACCAAATAGACCTTCAGTGTCCACGGGAGAATTATTCCCTTTGAGGAAGCATCTGCACCATCAGTTTGGCACCACAATTTGCCCAGGAAACCTAGAAGCACAGTTGAAATGTGTGTGTGTGTGTGTGTGTGTGTGTGTGTGTGTGTGTGTGTGTGTGTGTGTGTGTGTGTGTAGTGTTCAACGCCCGCTTTTACTACATACGGCACCGCAGGCGGTGACACTGATGATACATGAGATGAAGATGGAGCACCGGTGGAATGAGATGGCGGGGGAAACCGGAGGTCTCGGAGAAAACCCGTCCCAGCGCCGTGTTGTCCACCAAAAATCTCACTTTGCGGTCGCCTGGGATCGAATCCGGGCCACCTTGGTGAGAGCCAAACGGTCTAACCACTGAGCCACGGCGCGGCCGCACAGTTGAAAGATGACAAAGAAACGGAAAGTAAGGGAAATCATGGAAATGAGTTAACTAGGCGGGAAAGTAACCCCGCCTACCGACCAGGAACAACCCCCCCCCCCCCGAAACATTCAAGGTCAGCGTAGCATTAGACGGGAATCAAATCCGAGATTTACGGAATGCGAATTTCACAGGTTACCGCGGACAGTTTTGTTCGGTTACATGGACTAATTAGTTTATGATCCCTTCATATGAATGGATTGTTTTACAAATAAAAGCAACTAAAGTTCTTTAAAAACTACAATTCGAAATAAAGGTCCATTTATAAAGAAAAAGACTTTGTCATTTTAATTATAACATCAACCCGTTTTCTTTCTTGTATAATAAGAAAACTAATCGGTAGAACAAGCGTTTACCAAATGTGTTTCTAGGTGTTATTCCTTCCATATCATTTTCAGTTTAAAATGTATGAGGCAGAATTACTTGATATCTAACTACTATAAAAATTAACACACATAAACAGTCACAATATCAAACACACATAACCGCTGCAAAAGAATCTTTCTGTATACAAATAAATATTCTCTGTGAATCCTTGAGCAAAGAAGAGAGAACTGGTGAAGTATTTTGTGTGAATCGTGTCCTTATAATAATTTTTTATAAAAATATATATATCTATTTATATAGATATATATTTTTCTTTTCCTTATTTAACCGGTTTTTATTGTTTCCGTTTAATTACCTATCTGTTTTCTGTAGTTTCACACACATACACTATGCACATAAACACCCATGCCCAGGGCGGGACTCGAACCCGCGACCCTCTACGCAGTGGAACGCTGGAGACATACGTTCTAACGACCATGGCTACGAGGGCCGTCAATAATAATAATCCAAAAAGTTTGGAAAGCAAAATGGAGAAAATCTATTGGAAACATTTAAAATATGGATACAAATAAGAACGAAGCACGTGAGCTTAAAGTAATTGGTCTGTTTTAAAAAGAACGGAGGCTGGGAGAACACGGGAAGAAGAAATTGAATTGGCTGGTCCTGAATATCAGAAGCTACTTGCTGACAGGCACATGGCAGAGAAAGCATAATATTTGGAAATTAATTCGTTTTTTCACTAGCTGTGTGTAGGACAAGGCTTGGAAAGGTAGAGTCAGACTGAGAGATTCCATGTCCTAACCCGGATTTGAACCACGGATATCCCGGAACACGTGTCGTAACCACTGAGCTACATCAGCAATATAGCAGTAATACATTAAATTCTTCCTGAAGTGTTCAGTCTGACTCTACCTTCCCAAAGCTTGTCCTACACACGGCTAGTGTGAAAGAATAATAAATGTTCATAATTGACCTAACGGTCTAAACTATAAAGCCTCGGACTAAGAGTACTTAGTGCATTGTAAGCCGCCATTAAGGTATTATCCGGAACATTTAGAAAGATACTTTGCAGTGGAGGAGATGTTTTATTATTATTAGTTGTTATTATTATTACTATTGCCTATATTTAAATATCACCGGCGAGATGGCTACACATTAACGTGTGAGCTCCTATTCGGAAGGTCCGAGTTCGATTTCATCATTCACCCATACGGATGTTGGAGATTACGGGGTTCTCCCTGGACGGCAGACGAAAACTAGGGTGATTTCTCACCTATGATGATTTCCTTCCCGTAATAATATAAACTCCGTTTCATTTTCATCTTTCAGTGTGCTTACAGGTTCAGTAGCGTAACAAAGTGTGGACAGGGCACTCCCCTTGAACACTAGAGGGCTACTTGGTCGACGGCTTCAGCACCATATAGCCTATTTTGTCTCCAATTTGTTCGTGTTGTAAGATTCTATAGTTAGTATACAACTTCGTGAATATTCGATATATTTGTAGCCCTATCTTTATATGGAGCAATAATCACATTGAGTACATAAACAATTATACATTAAATATTACTGCGCCTTCCAAAAATCCATTATCTACTACTGCTTCTGAGTCTACTAGGCATCCTGTGCTAATCTGAGCTACAAAGGTCCTACTATTTCTTGATTAACACTCCATTCGCAAACGATTGCAAGTAAGCCGGTCTCGGAAGTGACCCTGTCTGTATCTATCAGCTGGTGATACATTTGTTGCAGAGAAATTGAACATCTAATTACGATTGCGGCTGGTTTTCTTTGTTTTAGGTCTTCTGTCTGCTTTTATCGCTTTTCTTCTCTTTCTTTTTAGGGACTGCGAAAAAGAGGTAAAAGAGCGTACAAAGCCAATAAGCGTCCATAGACACTAATAGAAATGGGATGCTGGAGACAGACTAAAGATTCAACGGGTCGTTGACTGTCAGCTTTATAAGGGCTGTCTACGGTTATTTACCAGTTAGTTTCGGCGCTTTTTCACGTTCACAGACGAACATAAAATGGAACGTCTAGACGGTAAGTCAGGTCGAGCTGTAATTTTAGCCTGGAGTATCTCTTTCTCTGTCACAAGCTGCGACGTTCATTCAATATACATCCCTGCATTTCGGTACCAACACACTTGCAGAAATTGTGTTCATTTTTGTGCTTTCTGACAGTTAAACTACAGCTAGAAAACACTAGAGAAACCTGTAACATATACAAAACTTCAGCTGTTGAGGTTTAGAATTCACTGAAACACTTTAAGGGTCTTTATTACTATGTCACTTTTCTTGGATTTTGAAGTATGTACACAGAGGAAACTGAATGAATACCAATGAATATGCGACCTCGCAATTAGCAGAAGGCGTCATTGATTATACTTAAAACTATCTGTCTGCATTCACTTTACTTTTTCTACTCACTGTCGTATGACTTCCTGGAAACGTTTATTTTTCTATTCTAATTCATATTAACGTGATGTGCGTCTGTAAAAATTCATTTATGGCAAGTTCCCTCATAGCTATGATAGAAATTGAAGAATACAGTAGGCTTCAGCTCTGCTCACAAGGAAACTGTCACTATGCTCATACCTGTATTCGACTGAGAGTTGGTGCCATCATCTCTGCTTTATGTGGGACCTATGTGCCAAAAATCGGGTGCGGAGTATAGTTGGAAGTACCCGAAAATGAGTCCAGAATACCTAGGGACATATAGGCATAATAACACAGCATTGTATGGGAGGGATTGGATACCCCTGCAGGCAGCAGTTTCAGGAGCACTGGCACATAGCTGAAGAGGGATGTCCAGCAGCTACATACCTGCAAGTGGTCGCATGCGGCAATTTTAAGGCTTCAGTTCTGGGCGTCGCGGTTCTACTCCGCAGCTGACTTTTTGTGCAAAGGCCTTATATAAAGCAGAGATGGTGTCATCAAATTCTCAAGCAAATACAGGTATGAGCATATCGATAGTTCCCTTGTCAGATCTTTTAAGAGCTATTCCCTGATGACTTGAAATTACATTCCCTTTGCATGGACAGGACATAAAAATGAATGACTTCTTTTGAGAGGAGTATAAGTATTCCAAAATTGTAACCAAAAACTAAGAACAATATACACATAAAAATGTTTATCTCCACACATAGTTTATTTCGCGCAAATTGAGTACTTTAACGACCCTACAGTTTTTAACAAAGTAAGATTTTGTCTATCTCTTACGATTTGCCAATTATGCAAAGGACGACTAAAATGAAGAGGACTTCAGAGGCTATTCGCAGAAAATCCAAAATGTAAACTTAATCTGTCAAACTATTTTAAACACCGGCATTTTTATCAAATTAGAGCCGTTTCTGACAAAATAAAAAATTACAAAATGTTTTTCATGTGATGGGGATTTTGGGGTAGGGTAACTTTCTTGAAAATCTTAATGTCGTATTGTTGATAAACTTAAATACAAGCTTGATGTTCAACCTACGTTTCGTTTTTAAGTTATGCTTTACAGACATGCAAACACGTGCACACACACGCACATATATTTTTCTAAAACTATTTTCTTTTTCATTCAGAGGTCTCAAAACATATATTTCCAATGAAAGCTCGAATCGAATTTCTGGATGGAATGCAATAAATAGTAGAGAAATACACCTTATTAATGAAGTTCACCTGTCATTACACATTTAAACATTTATTTACAGCTTGACATTATAGTAGGCCGAAAGGTTAGTCACATTTTAAAAAGCGTGTTGCTAAGTGAAATTCCTTTTTGCATTGCCGCGATGGGAAGGAAGGAAACATGGAGAATAGTGACCAACCTGAGAAAATTGAAAGTATTCAAACATTTAAATCATAACCAAGAATATTTCGGAAACAGTTAAAATTTGTTTGGCATCAATTTTGTGCTTTAAGAAGGTTTACCTTTTCTCTCTATTAAGATTTGTATTTATCTCGTATGATTAACCTATTATACAACACTAATTTAAAATAAGAGAACTTCATAGACCATTACCAGGAAACTCAAAATGCTCATTTTATATATCATGCAAATATTTCATACTTATGATGCTTTATTTCAAAATCGCCCAGCTGTTTTGCAAATAAAAAATAACTAAAATTTGCAACGTAAAGGGCAGTTTGGAGTGGGGATAGTTTCTTCAAAACCTTCGCGTCACATTCTTGGGAGATGCGAAACAACACTTGAGACTTGTTCTACTGGTTGTTCATCAATTACGAAAATTCGCTATAATAGGAAACTTCCATGCCATGCCATTGCTTTTGTTTTCGTTCTCGACACTTGTAGGTTGTATGTTTTAGAAATGGTGTTTAATTTACTCGTATATAATTATTTCTGGAGTTAATCTTCCTGCAGGATGAATTGATCGTCTGCAAGGAGCACAGCGTTTATTTGTGTGCAATCACTCAATTTTATACCAGGGTGAACACTTGCCTTCCAGATTCTAATTACTTCATCTATGTATTAAAGAGAGTTGGAGAAATGCTAAATCCTTGTCTTATTCCTTGGTTTCATCGGTCAGTTTATATCCCAAATCTAACACAATTGTTGTTCTATTGTATATATCCTGTTCTGGATGTACATTTCTTTCCATTATATCCCATAACTTCTTCCTGCCCATCTTATCGAAACCCTCTTCATAATTAATAAAGGCTGCGTAAGTCTTTAAGTTATATTCCCTTCTATTCTCCTGTGTCTGTTTGAGACTGAATATGTCGTCTGTACAGCATCTGCCTTTCCTTAATACGCACTGCTATTATTTACTATTTAAACTATTTCAGCAAAGGGTAGCATGGGGCAGGTAACTGGAAAAATGTTTTGCACCTTCGAAAGATGTTAAATTAACGTTTGGTATTCATCCAACCCTTTAGTTAACTTATGCCAGCACAAGCAAACTCGAAAGAACACTGGGCTAGAGTGTTTTACATCCCAGGCACCTCAAAACATGTATTTCTGATGAAATCCCGAAATGTATCTTTTGGGTGGGCAATACGTTTGCTGAATTTTCTTTGCTCTGTCTTCAAGTACCATGCCATTTTTTTTCTCGGGCGTTTCCATGTTGAGAACTGACAACAATGTCGCAAGAAGTCGCTGGACTCGATAAACCCTCGTACCTTGCACAGGCAATTATGGTCATGAGTCATTTTTACGCAGGGACGAGGTACTTGTAAGAACAGAGCACACACTTAACTACCCCTTGCTCCTGCGGCAACTTCTCCAACACGTCTGCATTACGATGGCCGCGATTACAGGCGGCCTTCTTTTACAGAGAGGCGATCGGTGAACCGATTGGTCCCACTTAGATCGTTGATTGCACGTGCGAACTCTTAATTAAAGTTTCCCTGCCGCATCTGCTGTAGACGCGTGTAGTTAGCTACTCGAGAATGTCTTATCGTCATCAGCGCCACTGCTTTAATATAATGCAATGATGAAACACACTATAAACTAAGTTAAACATTTTATTTTTATTTAAACGTATGGATTTCGGACCTTTTCAGTTTGCATATCTGTAGTACTATTAATCATCATCCTCATCGTAGATGTTCAACATAACACGTTGGCATGTCTGAACACGGAAATATTACAGTTTACAGCTCTAAAATCCCCCTTATAGGTACCAGAGGTTCTTCTTCTCGCAAGTTGGTAACTAACTTTTAAGGGTTTTAGTCACTTTTCATTTTAGAAGATGGTCGTTTCATTGCTCCCTGCATGAATTAATAAGAATCAATATGCCTTTTATTTCTTTTCTTTAACTGCTTAACTTGTATGGTCATTCTATATTGCGCTAGCCTACGGATCCGAAGGTCGCAGGTTCAAATCTAGTCCAGCTGGGTGGTTTTAAAGTAGATTAAAAGTGACAGTCCTATGTCAGTAGATTTACGGGATGAAATTCCGGTACATCGTAACGCTAATATGGTCTTGGAAATTAAAGAGTGTTACATCTTGAACTGTTTGAGCAATAACTCGTTCACAGTACGTTGTTTCTTTTAAACAATTGAAACAAATTTCAAACTCTATAGAAGGGCGTGAAAGATTACAGTTAAAGATAATCCAACCGGAAAGCCAAACCCGAACCATTGGCTTCGGAAGCCACAAAGTATACCAACCAGAGAGGCAGTCAAACATACCTTATATGTTCACTTCCTTTCATTTTATATTAGTTTTAAGCTCTTCCTGCCTCACTTCTGCTGCGTACAGCTTCATTCTCTGGTTTCAATTTTTTTTTATTTATTTACGTCCTTCAACGTTTAGCCGTATCGGACGATGAATGGAATGGGTGAAATGATGCTCAAATGAGCCCAGGGTCCATAGAGCTTAGAGTTACCCGACATTCGCCTTTAAGAATAAGGGAAAACTCTGGAAAAACCTTATCCAGGTAACTCACCCTGACCGAGATTCGAACTCGGGACCTCTTGAACGTGAGGCAGACATTCTACCACCACGCTACCGAGGCGGGCTTTTAATTCATTTCATAACCGTACAACGAAATCAAACGAGCGAGCTGAGTGAACGAGTAAGTGAATGAGTGAGTGAGTGAGTGAGTGAGAGTGAGTAAGTGAGTGGTGTATTTAAGGGCCCGTCGACAATTGGATCATTTGGACCATTACAAAGTATAGCTTTTGTTCTGTAGAGTTTGATTATTGCTTCTTGTCTTATTCTATTAGTTTTCGTTTTGCAGTTTCTACTAATACTGTAAATTTATTGACCTCTTTTCCGGTCTCTTATTCTTAATACGTTCTGTAATTCTTTCTCCTTAGAGTATAACGTAGGTAACCCTTTAAATGTTAAAATTTTCTTCCTCTAATACTGCTACATGACTGTTCTGTTTGATCTAAAGTTGCTCTTTATAAGCTTTCTTCCAAATTGGAAACCAACCATCAGGAAATATTACTACGCTGAGCGGCAGAAGCCCTACATAGTTTGCTTTTCGTTGCGTTTCCCATTTTTTCACAAGCGTGCATTTAAGTCGTAGGCTTTTGGCAAACCCCTTTTGTTCAAGATAAATCTAAGAAAATCATGAAGAATTGTCACAGGCTGATAAAAATAGAGATACCTGTTGTGCCGCGTTCCTCATAAAGTGGCGGAGCATATTATCGAACGATGATGCATGGCCATTGTATTGAAATAGATTTGGTTCTCTTTCTGTTGCATTAGTTTATTTTAGTAAGTCTTCTTTAAAAAGATGTTCTGTGATTTATTTTCGACTCCTCTTGCTTCGCTTTGACAGACGAGATGATAACCGGACCTGCAATCTCAGGTCTCCAAGATAAGGAACACATCTGTTCTTAATTTCTCAATAACGTTTTTAATAATAATCCTAACGAAAACATAAACGGAATACATTTTCTTTAATCTCTTGTAACAGATCTTCTGATCTACTCTCAGTCCAGCGTAATCCATGACATCACAAATGTTCACAGTAATGAATTGTCTAACCCTAAAATTAAAATAAACATATTTTTCAACCCTTCAACATAAATATATCTATAAAATTTTAGCATACCGCAGCAAATATTTGGGAAGCTGCAAGTGCTAAAAGAGAACTTTTCCCTATAAGTTGGATACTTAAACCTCTCTAATTCTACTGTAGTAAAGGTAGATTTATATTTTGCAGCTTTTCAAGAATATGGAGGCCAATTACAGGATCAACAATGTGCATTGTTTGCCCATATTTCAAACGTAGATATTTTAATGTAAAATTTAAAAATCTATTTCTGAAAAATAAAAATATAACTATGGTGTTATAAAATATAACTATATAACTATTCGAATTGTTAATAATTAAATATTGTTAAAATTTAATTCTCATTTTATAAAGATTGTTTAATTTGTTTATTAAAATGTTACATTTAACTTGGAAATTCTATAAATTATGATTTAATAAGCAAAATTTACAAAATTCACACACTTTCTCTCTGCCTCCCTCTCTGTCTCTCAAATAGAGAGTTATAATAAATTCAATCCCAAAAATAAAAACATACGTAAGCACAAAGCTATATTTTATGTTCATTTTGAAGGAATGATTCTAAAGATACATGGGCAAGGTTTCTTTTTTATACTGTGTCTCAAATCTGAGATTTTAAATTTTCCCCTTACCTCAAGTTCACTACGTCAACTAAAATCTGAACCATATTTGCGGGAAGGCAATATTCTGTGATAATTATATAACTTTATACATTGAACAATAAATCTGTAATCGAAACGCATATTAAAAAGAATTAGTGACAGTGGATGTAATTACAATTAGTATTGTTTGAGATCTAAAAAATCACCCATTCGAAGCTGAGAAAGGCAACTTACTAGAAATAAAATTTAGAACACTGTGTGCCTGATACTTCCTTCAACAACAGAGGAGGAACCATTTACAAGTAACTTGCTCACGTTTCGCTTGAGAGCTTAAGCTGTATCCTAAACACTAATTTAGCATGAATGGGTGGCAACTTGGTAAGGAGTGCCATTGAGCGGCTTCACTGGCTGCATATCATTACTATGAAACACGTAAAACCCTCGCCCGCTTGCTGGCATTCAAACCACTGCCTCACTTAAACGGTCGTATACATACTGAAAAGCAGCAATCGTGTAACACATAGGTGGCCAATGCTCTGATGTAGAGGAGAGTCCACGCTAAACCTTTCATTCCTTTCGTTTCTATCCTGAAGGGAACTAACTTAAGGCAAATTGCATTTAATATCAGAACCCACGGCTGAGCACGTGTTATTGCCTTAAATGCTGAGATTCTCTCCTTACTTTCTAACCATTCCCCCCCTCCTTACAACATTCTCTCCCTCTGTCTCTAAATTTCCCTCCATACTCTTGTTTCTATCACCGTCTTTCTGAAAACGGAATAATGGCATTGATGATAGAGAAACCAGTCTTGGAATTCGAGTGACAGAAGCGATGTAATATAAGAAAGCCACATCTAAAACTTTAACTGTCAGTTTTAAATGCAAACCTTTAAAACCGCACGCAGGATCTTCCATATTAACTAAATGGAAACAGTATTTATAATAATTGGTTAAAGGGACCACCCTAATAATTTCTGCATTGTCACGACGGATGTGGGGACAGAGAACTCCGTTCAGCTATTCAAACTCCGCACAATTCACCGAAATATCCCGCTGAAGCAAATGCAGTAAAATCTCTCTAAAACGGAACGCGATTGTTCCGGCATTTATTTTCCGTTTACACAGGTTTCCGTCTTACAGAGAGTTGTGTTTGATAACACAGAAATTACAGAACCTACAGTCACATAGGTTTACAGTGAAGGAATAATACAGAATGAAGTGTAAATAATAATAATAATAATAATAATAATAATAATAATAATAATAATAATAATAATAATAATAATAATAATAATAATAATAATAATAATAATAATAATAATAATAATAATAATAATAATAATAATAATAATAATAATAATAATAATATGCTGATAAGTATTATATGCTATATTTTAAACAGGCACATTAATTGCAGTTTGTCACCTAATTTCTCTATTTTCAATTGTCCCTTTCCAATCTGCAATTGTCTGCATATTAATATCATTTGCTTCACCACACACAGCATCCTAAATAAAGTTATAGCGATGTCTGAAACTCTCTAAGAAGCTCCATTGGAAGCTCTGAAATTGTCTGCCAAATTTTCTTCCTGTCTCTAATGACTGAGTCTGAAGTAATGGTTCAGAAATGGATATTCCTTTAGCGCGCACATTAATAAACCACTCGAACAGAGCACGATTTAGCTCGTCATACTCTGTAAATTTTGTGATGTGTTTGACATGCTCTGCTCCTACCTTAACCACTCGTCTTTAATTTTTATTTTGTTTTTCAAAATCTCATAAATCTGAGTTGTCTCCACTTTAAACAACACAGTTAATTTTCTAATTGGACGTTTGTTCTTGTGTACTTCAATAGCCTTAACTTTTCCTTCCAGTGATAATATCCTATGTTTAGAACTCATTTTACAGAATTTGCGCACGTAAAAACTGTTTTTTTAAAAATCACTTAAGTTCACAGTTTTCTTAAACTCGTACTTGATCACATGTAAGAACGAAATTGGGAGTGAACACACTACAAACTAGTTGTACCCTCACCATGTGTGTCGAAAGAGAGTTGAGAGAGTGACGTTTGTTTTCCCTTTACCTCAAAGGACTACAGTTTATTTATTCCTTTATAGTTCATGTAACTTCGATGCAAGTGCAGTCGCCCTCAAAATTAACCCATTACACATAAAGCAATCCGTTTTAATCAGGTTATTTGCCTAAACGGTTCCCAAAAATATTTCCATTTCTGCGTTAGGCAGTTTTTCGGCTTAGAGTATAATTTTACAGCGGAAATAGCTCCATTCCCAAACATATTTTCCGTTTTTCCAGGTTTCCGACACATAAGGGATCCGTTTTAGGCAGGATTTTCTGTATATCCATCTGAACGGCATATCCAGAGTTATCTTTTATTTTGGCACCTTGAAGTTAAAACTAATATTTTGGATGTGGTTGGCTTATATTAAATCGCTTTTATGACAGTAATTTCATGGAAATTTCAGCAGAGAGTTCTAATACTTCCTTTGTGAGCAACTTACATGTTATGTAATATTTCGAAACTCGTAGTTAAAGCTGATGAGATATGATTAAAATTTAAAATATAATTAAAAATTCAATAGTAAATGAAACTGCCTTACTTCCTTGTGCTTGTAATGAGAACTGTACTACACTACTTCTTGTGATTGCCAGCTCACTTACGTTTGCCAAAATTTAGAGCCCCATGAAAAATAAGAGAGAGAGAGAGAGAGAGAGAGAGAGAGAGAGAGAGAGAGAGAGAGAGAGAGAGAGAGAGAGAGAGAGAGAGAGAGAGAGAGAGAGAGAGAGAGAGAGAGAGAGAGAGAGAGAGGTTCACGCGTGAGTGTATGTGTACGTGTGTGTGCGCGCGCGCACGTTTCTGTAAAACAATAACTAAAATAGTAAGATAAACACCAAACTTGCCAATTGATCTCTAAAGATTCAAACTATGCTTTACAAAGCACGTAAATTTAAAATAAATTTTTATTACGTTAGCCTTTTGCAAATTATTTACCATGGATTTTTTTTTAATTTTTTAGGTTGAAATGAACATTATTCAGCAGTTTCTTTGGCTGGAAAATCATGTGACTGTAACATCAGATTTGGTTGTTGTCATCATTCGGTTGATCTTCGATTGTCATGGGAAGAGTATGAATTTTCAAGGCTAGGAAAGGGCAACCCGCCTTTAAACATCTGCTTATCGATTTGGTTGCATTACCTTGTAAATGCAGCGCAAAATTTGTGAAATTATTTTGGAAACCTTCGTCAGTTAACATGAAGCAAACACACAATACGTTCAGTGCGTACAACTTTTAAAAGCTAAAGATAAAAAACTGAATGTTGCATTCACACGACTTCCTCCACTCTTGAGCCAACTAGCTATTCTTACACATGTTCATTCTTGTATCTACGAGACACGTTAATCGGCATAGACATTTGTAGAAAAGTTTTAATACATATTTTCTTGTAGGTACTTCGGGAATAGGGAAGAAACTAGGCATAATCGATAATCAAACCTATTAAGAGCCGATCACTATGGAATGGTTTGAAACTCTTTCATTTGCAACACCAGGAAGGAAAAAGACTAATTTACTTCCCGTTTGATAAAAGTAAAGGTAAGTATTGGAAAATTCAAAAGAATAAAAATGAATATCCTGGAAATGGCTACTAAAATTATTAAAAATAAAAAATATACAAACTAAGAAATGCTTAAATGGCATTTATAAAAGAAGTAAGTTTTTGTTAATATCTTCAGTTTACCATCTATTTCGTATAAGGCCTTCAGAACAAAGAGCATTTCAGAGACTATTCATATGAAATTTAGAAATATATTTCATTTGTCATTAAAATAACCTAAACATATGATAATTTAATCAAAATCGGCGCAGAAACTTTTGGAAAATCACAATTTAGAGAAAAAAAAAGTACTCAAACATAAAGAGCTGTTTGAAGCGCAGAAATCACACCCTTCCTTGTAAGATGCTGAACTTAAATACCAAGTTTGGTATAGGACCGACCAATCGCTTTTGGAGTATGCTCTTCACTAAGAGATGCGCGCGTACACTCACTGAATTCGACAATGAAATGGAACGTAGAGCGCCATTTTACAACACATCATTCACCAAGACGACAGTTTACCCCACTGTCGAGTTGTATTGCATGCTACATGCAGATTTCTGCAAGGCGTGAGTATTCCGTTGATCGTTCACGTGTACTCGGTGAAATGGAACGTAGAGCGCCATTTTACAACACATCATTCACCAAGACGACAGTTTACCCCACTGTCGAGTTGTATTGCATGCTACATGCAGATTTCTGCAAGGCGTGAGTATTCCGTTGATTGTTCACGTGTACTCAATAGCCTGCAATAGCCTTCTATAGAGAAACGTATTATTGGCACGCGTGGCACAATTATACATGATAATGTATGCAGTAACTGTTCATTTATAAAAGTTGAGCTGCATAAAACGATAACCTTTAATAGTCCCATTAACATTTAAAGTCGCTGGTATACCAAGCTACTAGACAGTCACCTCAATTAGAGAACGCAACCTGAGGCAGGCGATATAACACGTAACTCTCATTGGGCAAGCCAGGGCTTTGATGCCCCCGGCAACCTTCCTGACCCATGAATGTTTTCGTAGGTATCACCGAGTCGCTCGTTGGGCAGGTTAATTACATCCCTTGAAGTTCGTGTCCTTCCATTTCACTTTACATTCATTGGCTGTTTGGCTGTTTCAAGGTTGTAAGAATCGGCTGGCGTTTCGACGTTGCTTGGCAGGTCAGTTGGTCACTGTTCTTCTACTGATCCCAAAGTTGCAAGTTCAAACCGGCCTACACCAATGTCTTTTAGTGTGCTTAAAAGCGATAGCCTCATGTTAGTAGGAATGTAAAATAATTCGTTTGGTACTACATTACGGCACACCGGCAGTGCTGATAGATACTGACAATTGAAAGCGTCGTTAACAATTATTTTGGTAATAATATGATTATTATATAGTATTATTGTTGTATGACAACAAAAAATGTGTAAATCTTTCGGTTCGAGGGCGGTCTCCGAGGCCTGAGGCGCAAGGGGGTTGGCGAAGGTTCCCACACCCTCCCTGGACAGGTTTATGACACCGCATGTCAGTTCAGTTACAGACCATTCAAAAGCATTCTGACGGCTTCTACTTTTGTGAATGAATCTTCTCGGTTTTAGTGTACAGAGTGAATAGGGCGCATGATTTTCAACGATCTGCTCCTTGTGTAGCAGGCGTTCTCTGCCACACACATTCGCTTTTTTTTTTTTTTTTTTTTTTTTTTTGTAATTTACGTCCTTCAACGTTAAGACATATCGGATGATGATTGAAACTGGCGAAATGATGCTCAAATATTCCGGGGTCCATGGATTTTAGAGTTACCTGACATTCGTCTTTCAGGATAGGGGAAAACCTCGGAAATAACCCTATCCATGTAACTCACCCTAACCGAGATTCGAACTCGGGACCTCTTGAGCGTGAGGCAGACACGCTACCATCTACGCTACCGAGGTGGGCATTGCCCCACTGTCTAAGGCAGCACATACCTCTCAGGGGCCTTCTTTGCGTTGTTGGACAGTGTAAGCTTGCAGGGGAGAGGGAAGCTGGCTGTATGAGTTGTTATGTACCTGGGAGTGTATGCCTGATAAACGTAGAGCCCTGCCCTTTCGAAGTCCCCGGCCGTCCTCCTCTCACCCTTCGCGGGACGATTCTTGTCAGGGGCATAGATACAAAAGAACTTGATTAAGTCATGGTGCTAAGTTCCCCCTCCTAGCCTAGTTACACCGCATACCAGAAGGGGAGGGAAGCGTAGAAACTTCCTGGACAAATGGCTGTCAGCAGGGGGTGTGGTATCAACAGGTACATTTTAAGTTTATGTTAGATAAAACGTCGAACGTAAACCGAACTGATTCTCTGTACAATGACGGCAATGTTCTTGTCGACAACGAAAGCCATATAGCAATAGCTTTTCTGTGCTGTGATTGGAAGCCTATAAAATCTGGGCGTTACGGTGCGAGCTTGTCTTTCCCCTGAGACTTGACCTGTGCGACAAAACTACGTGCTGCGAGCATAGTTCTCACTTATTATTTAGCCGCGTTAATAAGTAAAGGGGCTGGTGTGCTAGCATTGCCAACCATTGATCCAATCCCTCTGGGACTATCCTTTTCTCGGTCTACCAACTTTGTAAAATGAAACGGGGAACACTAGAGAACACCCTCCTTTCTGAAACCAGATAAACCCCTCTTCCTGCACTGCGGGAACACCAAACATGAATGAGTTTAGACTTGAGCGCAAATATATTGCGCTTCTTCGATTAGCTTACAAACCTAAGATACTCTGTCAGTCTGGGTGACTCAGTTGGGTCAAACGCAGCCGAGACCGATGATTTTTAAGTTTACTTATAAAACCAACAGCGTCATGTCAGTAGATTTACTGGTATGTTAAAAAAATGTTGCGGGACGAAATTTCGGCACACCGATGGAGCTGATATGTTCCTGGAAATTCACAGCAAAATAACAAATAAAATATTTATTTTTAAGAAAATTACCTCCTGTGAAATGATCATCAAACAGACTTTTTTCACCCAGAGGAACGGGATTGGATTCCCGGTCAGAAGTGGGAAATGTCCTGTAATTAGGATTAATCGGTACCCTCCATAAAGTCTGCAAGTGTAGATGAGAGTCAATGTGCACTGGCAAATAAGTTTAAACTTCAGAGCAAAATCTCGGCAACAAATACTTCAGTCCTATTGCTGTCGAAATTAAAAGGGTGGGCTATAGAAATAAGCCCCTTCAAAAACTAAAACACCAGAGCCGAGAATTGCGGTTTCAAATCCCGTTTTGATTCAAACAATTCAAATATGATTATCCTTTATAGTAACTTGCATAAAGCAACAAAGTGATTAAAATGTATCCTTTATACTTCATAGATACTAAAACGTCAAGTCTGTAATATCCGAAGTCACTTTCGTTTGCAGGGTTGCCACTGAAGGAAACACGAGTTTAACCCATTCCCTGTTTTGTTTCATTCAAGGAGTTTCTATTCTGTTAGACTGGATTACCACAAAGTCATAGCCTTTCGAACTTGTAAGGAGGAAGAAGGAGAATGACATCGAGAACACAAGTGTTACAAAATTGCACGGTTATGGTAATCACCCTTTTGAATTCCAAGAGGCTACAAAGCGAACAGCAATGTTTGAAGTCTCACAATTCAAGCAGTAAACTATTAATTACAACTTCCTAACACTTGAAAGCATGCTAGTTGTTTCTCCATACAGCATGTCAATAAACTGTTATTGCTCTTTTTTTCTTTCATACATTTTGACTACTGATGAGGACACCAGCAAATGTTACACCTACTACGACTGGATCAAACTTTGCATATATTTTGCATTTTTAGTAATTTTAGTAATATTTAACGCCCATTTTAAAGACATGTGACACCACAGACTGGGACACAGATTGGGAACTATGAAAGCCTATACTCATCAGTTATAATAACTGAGTAAAACCAAAGAGGACGGTGACGGATGTACGATGTATCATGGAGTGACTCTCCGCTGTTAGTAGCGTAATTGTGCCTTTACTCATGCCAAATGTAAATTGTAGTCTATTGTGTTGAAATATTCCCCATGATACTACACGGTAGCTCAAATACACATACAAAGTGGAAGGCGTATAGTAAGTCAAAATTTATTTGATGGTTCTGAACAAAATATTGCGAATAAACATTTTCCTTGTCCCTTTTTTATTTTCAGCTCTAAATCAGTCATATTTGTATGAGCCACTTATTGCATTATTTTGTTTTAGTATAAGACAACACTTGTACCACCCAATACGCAGTTTGAAAGCCGCGAAACTTTTTTTTTCATGTTCTTTAACGAACCAGCACGCTTAGCCCAGCTTAGCACTGAAATTTCTTCAAGTTCATAATGTTCTTTGTGTACTACAAATATGCAGGAAAAATCTGTGAGGGAAATAAGCGGTCAAAAGTGACGTTCTGCATCTGAAAGAGTAAAATCTGGAAAGGAATAACATAATGAACAGCTGATGCTTATTATTAAGCAGTTTTGTGGACGTATAAATGTGACGCAACAAATGTACTAAATTACGAACATCTCTCATTTTGCAATGATAGCGATTCTGAATTACTCACAAGACTTGATAATAACGTTATTCCAGGACCTTAAATAGATAAAGCGTGATGTGCAACTTTTGGTGTTCTCGTTTTCGCCAACAGCTGTGTGCGCAGATGAAAATACAACGTCCAGATACATTTTGAGCCACATTTTCTTAGCTTTCCCGCACCTAGTGTTTAATATCTAGCTTGAAGATTCATTTCGCGTGATAACTTTTCTTTAGCACAGCGCATACTCACTCACTGTAAATGCGATTAAACCGTAAACACTTGTTACGTCGTATTCATTTCTGCAAACGAAACTGGCAGTTTTTTTCTTTTATTTTCATAATTCATACTACTCGTATTTCTACGGCACGCAGTGTGAAATATGCTATGATTGTGCTAAGTTGTGAAACATTGTACCGCAATGATTTATTTTTGGCAAAATGCTTGAAGATGAACCTAAGTTTATGAGATGTTTTCCTTCTTGCAACGTTAACTTCCCAGATAAAAGTTAAGATATCTATGTGTATACCTCGTCCAAACTCTAAATTCTGCGTGGAACTTGTCTATTTCACATACCAGACACATACTCTACGACAGATATATTATTGTTCCCACTACATATAGCCTAGGACAAGATTCGGAGAGGGGACACAGTACCTCGATCTAAGGAAGATCTTGCTGTACCTATAACATTGAAGGGACGCCCCCAGGAGGGAGGGGTGAGGTGAGAGGATATAGAGGGCGGCGGACCTGATTAGGGACGAAAGAAGAGAGTAGGTTTCCTAACAGCTACTGATTGACACATCGCCCTGCCGGCTTACTTATTTCCTGGAAGCCCGGAACACGGTGACCTCCGTTCCGGAAGGCAAGAATTTAGAGAGCAAACTCCCTGCACGCCGAAATTACCGCCTACACTTAGAACCCCAAAACAGCCAACCAAGATGAAAGCTCCGGTGAAATCAAAATAAGATAAAATGGAGCGACAGAAAATTCGGCGGATGCAATTATCTTTCCGAGTATTCGTCTAGCGACTCGTGAGCTCCTTAAAACAAGGTCAAACAGATCGAGCAGGGAATGAACTCACGATCTGTTAATAGAGGCAACTACCTGAGTCATCTGGCTGGGTTACACTCTGTATAAAGACCAGGTGTATTTTCATTTCCGCGTCTTAGACAATAAATCATACTTTAAGTAAATTCTCGTTTATTGCTATGTAAGCATAAAGCCAATGTGGTTGTCCTACTTTACCATATTCCTTTTAATTCTACGTTTTCCGTCTAAATTACATTCCCCACTTTCACATTAAGGTCTATTGATTTAGTCATTAAGCTCGCGCCATACGTTCTCTTTTCTTGTTTTCTTACCAAGGAGCCTTTTCGTTTTAAGTACCACCTCAGTGATTTTTTAATTTGTGCAAACTTTCACAAATCAATCCTTACTGTTTACCTTTTAATTGATTCTAAACCAAATTTTGTGAGTGCCTTAGATAAAGGTAAAAAACGTCACCCAGTGCTCTTCATGTTGTTTAAATGCCTTATTTTACATGTTTACTGTAATATTTCGTAGAGTACCATGCAGGTGAATGTTGCCATTCCAGAAAAATGTTTGAGAACATTTCGGGCAATTTTGTTGCGCTTATATTTTATAAACACTCCAAACAGAATAAAAAGTGACCGACAAACAAGAAGTTCATATTCTCAAACTTGAGAAAGAGCAGATAACATTATCTAACGATTCAACAGAGAGAAAGTTGAAACATAACAGGAGTAGTTCTGCTAGTATAACGACAGAGAACTGAACAAGGTAGCGCCAAGCTCAACTCACATTCAGGAGATCCGAGGTTCGATAACTGTCCCATAGTTTTATCGTGGTTTTCCCAGTAGACGAATAACGGGTGTTTCTCTCTCTCTCTCTCTCTCTCTCTCTCTCTCTCTCTCTCTCTCTCTCTCTCTACCGCGATTTTCTTACACTTCATTTCCTGAATTCATCCTGCCCTTCATACTTAAGTTTCAGGGGTTCAAAGAACACGCAAGGCTATTCAGCAATTTGTAGCTGGCCGATGGATGTGCGATTTGTAGAAGTTTCTTCCCCGGCGTCTTTCAGGGAATGCCCGCTTGACTCCGCCCGAGTGAACCCCACCAGGAGGGGATTAAAGTGTGTGAGGGAACCGTGGGGACGGCTCAAGCGACGTCAGATTTGTTAAAACTGAAACGTTAGCAACCTGTCCATGCTTACACCCGTCATCAGGATTTGGGCCCTTCGGGTATATCCCTTTCTCCTTCCTCCCAGGATTTACTGGAGAAGTAAAAGGGGCCTACAAATGGAACTCTTCCTCGGTTGCTGGAGTTCCTCCGTTCGTCCATACCTTCACTTTTTACAGCGATAGAAAAATAATTGTACTTCCAGAATTTGAGTTTATATTCCCAGAATGTTTCAAACAATTTAGATCTCAAGAGAGCATCAGCCAGGAGGAACTTTTTGGGCGGAGAGGGGGCTTCGGTCGTATAGGACTATAGCCATCAGGATGACATGTTTCTTTCTTGCTTTGAGGGTTATTTATTAACCGGTAGTTCATATCGAACGATGAATGAACGAAATGGTTAAAGTTATGCTCAATTTCTAAGCGCTAACACTAGCTTCCTATAGCTTAGAGTTATTGAATTTCATCTTTTCAGGATAAGGAAAAATCCTGGGAAAACTCATCGAGGTAACTTAATCTATTCGAACTCGGGACCCTTTGAATCTGAGGCAAGCACGCTACCCCGCCACCACAGCGTGGGCAAAAGCAGCGAGTTAAAACAGAACATCTTGCTAGTCAGTCTACTGTAATGAGCTTGACATAGATTAATTGCACTGTTTGAAGCTGAATATATATTTTAAGAGTTCTGCATTTCGTTAGTTTGTTTAGATAAATTCGCAGATTAAAAAGACTAGACATGCAATTTTTAATCTTGCACATCGGAAATGAAAAGCTATATCTGCAGTTCTCTTATCTGCATTAACACGCACGCCCGCTCGCACAAACAAAATAAAAAGAATGTCTTAACATAATCCATATTTTCATAGTTTGAATTTTAATCGGCTGTGTTTGCATTTAAACTATCAAATAAAGCGCTATAAAATAGCGAACATATTATAATTGTACGCTACCACAAAATCTAAGCATTTCATTGTACTTATATGCTCATGTTATAGTATTAAAAATAAATATACTCATATTTACCAAAAAGGAGGTTTATCACTAATTTTGACTCAATTTAATAAATTCAGTCTTATAAGACATACAGATTTCACGGCGAGAGGTTTGATTAAAGCTTCACGGGTGATAGCCGTGTCAAAGTTATTATGGCCTGTTACCAAAAGGTAGAAGTGGTAAACGAATATGACTATTTAGGTGTAAGGATGTGTAGCAGTGGAGGATGGGCTGCACAAGCCAGAAAAGTGATAGCTAATGGCAGGGCGGCAATGTCAGGGGTAAGAATATGTAAACATAAACTGGAGATGTCAGTTAGATGGTTAGAAAGAATTTATGAAGCGATCGTTGAAGCCAGAACAATGTATACAGTGGAGGTATGGGGTACATCAGAGATAGGTACAAAATTAGACCAGATGTATGGATTGTTTTGTAAAGAACTTCTAGGGATGCCAAAATCGGCACCAAGAGAGGTGGCATTACTAGAGCTAGGTAATACAAAAAGGAGGGGAATAATAATAGAGAGAATATTGAAATTCTGGTATAAGTGTATTAAAGGGCAGAAAGGGGAATTATTGAATCTGTGCATGAAGCAACAGAAAAGCATCAAAAATACAAATAGTTGGTGGTCGGAATTGGAAAGAATGATATTAAAGATAGACATAGGAGATCTATGCAAAGCATAGGAGACAAATTATAACGGTTTTTGGAAGGAAGTGAGAACTAGACTACAAGACATAGATAGGCAAGAGATATGGGAAAGTGTAGAAGAAAAGAAATGTTTGAAATTTTATAAGCAATTAAAGACAGAATGGGGTAGGCAAAAATATATAGATCAATGTGGCAAAACTGGAAGAGAAGGTATAGCATGGATCAGAGTAGGAATATTATACTTAAAGGGTTGAGAAGTAATGAGGTAGGAATTTGTCACTTTTATGGAGATGAAGAAAGCACTGTTCACTATCTAATAGAATGCAAGGAGCTAACAAATTACAGGAGAAAAATATGGGATAAAAATGGGACAGTGTAAGTAAAGAGATATTGGCGGTACGCATGCTAACGGGGATGGAAGAAAAGAAAAATAGATGTACAGGAGATTTCTTATATATAATAAGAGAAAAGTGGATTAGGATAAAAGAAGAAAAGATCAAGGAGAAATGCCACCAAGCTGGTCAGGAAAACCAAAGGTTTATAGCCAGGTTACCTGAGTCAGCAAGTAAATCTTAAGGTCAGCAATTTCATGTATTTGTACAGGAAGTATAATACAGCATGTTCTATGTTACATTTTATTGTACTGAATTTGTAATGTATACTGTACAAATAAATATCATTAAATATCATATTATGGTCTATTTGGGTTAAGTTGTCAGAAAGAGAAAGCAATAGTGGAGGGGATGGCCTGAGCTACATCCCATTCACTACAATGTAAAGGGGACGTTTCTTCCGGTCAAAACCTACCTTGTCAGTTTTCTTCCACTACTGCTTCCTCAAATGTGTTGGAGTAAACCTCCTTTTCCACCTTGACTTCTTATCCCAAACAGGCTCTAGATTCGAGCTTTCGGCCATTCTACGATCTGCGACCTTCTGTTCCTGAATAATGGCCGAAAGCTCGAATTTAATAACTTTGACACGGATGATCACCCGTGAAGCCTTAATCAATAATTCAGTCTTGTAAATACACTAAATGTGAACACTTTAAATCACTAAATATATTAACCAAAAAAACTTGTTACCACTAACGTGTAATTAGTTTTCTTAAGCTGGCATGTTGCTAAATATGCAATTTCTCATTATTTCTAAGAAATCGTACGCGAGAGTTAGAATTTTCAAACTGAAGTGTCAAAAGCATGTCAAACTCATGCAACTTTCTTTACTTTCGTGCAGAAAGTAAATATTTGCAAAAATTGTTTTCTTGCATGTTTTCTTGTAATTGTGTGGTTAGGGGAATACATTGGGCTTTAAACGGGTCAATTATTTTAACAACTGCTCGCTATATATCGACTCTGAAATTCAGTTTTCTTTGTACATCCAAGAGAAAGACAGAGAGAGCGAGAGAGAGAGAGAGAGAGAGAGAGAGAGAGAGAGAGAGAGAGAGAGAGAGAGAGAGGACTGGACTATGCAACGGAGCAGATTCGGCACGGAGGTCCAAACCTGGTCTATTGTACCTATACCCCCAAGTGGGGCACCCTCTGAAGGAAGGATAAAGCAAGAGGAGACAGAGGGTGGCCGTCTCAAAGAGCCACAACAGTGCAGGGGGCAAGGTCCATACAACTGACCAGTTGCAACTCCCCAGCAGGCCAGAATAACCGGCATTTCACCCGAGTGGTCCTGAAACGGCCCACCAGGCCGACCCAGAGACCGAAGAGCATCCCTCCGGAGGAGGAAGTATTTACCATGGCATGATCCTGCCATGCAACGCCGACACACCCGCCGACAGATGAGAGATGATGTAAAGATAATGATTCGGAGGATGTAATTAACCTACCCAGTATTCGCCTGGCGATCCAGGAAAACCCCCGAAAAACCCATGTGTCAGGTAGGCCGGGCACGAGAATCGAACCCGCACCTCCCGTATGCGGGCCACAGATGAAATCGTCTGAGCCATCCTGCTCGGTGAGAGAGAAAGGAATATAATAAGGAATATCTCGGAAATGGTTAAGACTAAAAAAACATGTGAGCTGCTACGCTCACATGAGTTTCTCTATTCTTGCGCAAACTGTTCTTGCATACACATTTCACATATATGCGATAAAATTTACAAAAATTGACTCACTGTTAATTTTCTTGTAGGTGCAGGGGAATATAAAAATACACTAGTTATAGCCATATCTTTAAAGGTTTGGGTATTCTCTATGTCATTCTCTATGCATGGCCAAGAGACAAAAAAAGGAGGAATGTCTCCTAAATAATTCATTCCAACAACGTATTGTACCTTGTGGGTTTGTAAAATTAAAAGTCTAGTTTGCAGAAATTCAAACTGCTCTTTATTTCCGTAGAAAGACAGTTTGTACAGCCCTTTGTAGCACGATGACGTAACATATACCAACAGTCTCTCGAGGCTTCACCACACGTAAACAAACAAAAGAATTCGCTTTCAAATCACTACACGATTATCAGTTCTCAACTTGCAACTCGGTTCAGTTCAAATGTCCACATAACTCACACACTGCACGAAAACTGACGACCATTGATAACTGCATCCACTCCTAGCAGCTCCGCTGTCCCACTCAATTCAAAAGTCCATAGAAAACTGCTGGCAACCGGACCAGACCGAGGTGCTGGCTGTATAAAGCCAGAAGGTTTTTGCTGCGTGCCCAACCATTAAGGGTTTTAATGCAGGTAAGGTTATACAGCTGGGATTTTGCAGGGTGTGTTGTAGGTTTTGAGGTTGAAGTTAATATTGAGGTTACAAATTTATGTACCTTCGGGATGAAAGGCAGGATGCAGGACTTTGCACCCTGGTGTTCTTATTTTAAAGTTTGTTATTTGTAAATTTTGATGCCAAACAGCTTAGGAGAATTATGTGGAGCACAGCTTTAGCTGCTGATAGGATTCGCTCCTGGGTTATCTTGGGTGCCCGCAAGTCATGTAGGGTACCCGATGCAGTCTAGAACGTCTAGTGGAGTCATAATCTTCCAATGATCTAACAAGGGCGCTTCTATGTGTTGGTAAATTGGCGTATAATTTTGATGCCTGGCGCCTAATTTCATTCTCCACGTATGGAAGACCCGAGGCTTCGTAAATCAACCTGGTAGGAAAGTAGCGACCCACAGAATATATAGACCAAACTACTGGCAAAAGCTCACACCACCGCATTTATACCCGAGCCGCTGTTTCCCGAAACTTGTCGAAGTAGCACGATCTTTCATGATGGCGAGTGACAGGAAAGAATTATCCAGACTATCTCAGTCTCTTTCCCTCTCGGCAAGCGCTAGCGCGCGCAGGGGCTTCCGCGTTGCTTGGCGCTACCTGTCTCTTTCGCACGCGCCGGCCGCGGTCCTCCGCCAACAATGCCTGGCGACAGCATTTGATGTAAACTGTGTGTTTTAAATAAGCTCTACATTCTTGTATAGTATGATACTGCCTATCTCTTACGCTTTATCAGCTATGCAAAATATACATCCAAAGTGAAGAGGACTTTTGAGGTCATTCCCAGAAACTTCAATTTCATTTGTCGCGAAAATATCTAAAACAAGGGTATTTCAATCAAAATCTTGAGAAAATAAAAATTTTCGAAAAGTTTCCAAGCAAGGATGTCCTGGGAGGGAAGTTTCTTGAAAGTCTTTTCTGTTGTATGTTAAGAAAATATTAAGCATAAATGCTAAATTGATATTTAACCGAATTTTCGTTTTTGAAAACACACACACACACACACACACACACACACACACACACACACACACACACACACACACACACAAACCACGCGCGCGTTAAAAACAATTTTTATAGATTCAGAAGATCCCAAAATACGTTTTTTTCTGCTGAAATCACGATGCTCAATTTTTGGCTGGAATATAGTACTTTCCCTTCTTACTATACGTAGTAGGGCAAGTTAAAAAATACTTTTTATTAATTTTTTGTTAAACAAATCTTCAGTATGTCTGTGGTGACGTTTTGATATCTGTTATGGTACCAGTTATGAGAAGTAATTCAGAATAAATTGAAGTGGCTATTCCTACAGAATTCAAGATATGTCTTTGAATTTGTCATGAAAATGTCTTAGATATGAGGTATTTTAATCGTAATCGTTAGAGCCACTTTTAAGAAAATAAATATGTTCCATATAAATTGACTGGAGTAGGGATATCTCTGAAAATTAATGGCTTATTTTTGGAAGGTCTGAACTCAAATATTAAGTTTCTTGAGTTATTCTTTCTCAGACTACCCGCTACTCCAAATGTATATACAAGAAAATATACAGCAAAACCACTTCTAATTAATATGATATATATACAAGAAGCTTTTTTTCAGTATAGCTAGTTGAGGAATGGATATAAAGAGTCATGTAAATGTTGCACATAATGTTTAATTAACTAGAAAATAAAGGCAATGTATTAGAAGGAAAATAGTATAAATCAGTACAAATAATAATTAAAGATCGCAAAATATTACACATAGTTAATTAGTTGAATTAATCAGTTGAAGCCATCAATATTCAGATAACTGCGAATCAGCTAATGCCACTTAAAATGTTATAAATAAAATTGTAAACTGATTAATTATTTCTTTAAACTTTAAACTACGTAACTTCTGATAAAAAGGAAGAAAAACTGTACTGAAACCAGCTCACTTTTATTTCTTCCACCCCCCCCCCCCCCAGGTAAAGTCTGTTTAGCTAACTCGTGTTATATAGTACTTTTTTTTTAATTTACGTCCTCCAACGTTAAGTCATATCGGACGATGAATGAAAGGGGTGAAATGCTGCTCAACGAAACTTCCTTAGTTTTGACAAACTACAATTCTACTGGATTCCATAATAACACCTACTTTATTCAAAGTGCGGTATTTGAAACTCAGCTCCTTTAGGAGACCGCGCAAAGTGCAGTGCCCATAAGGAAAATCACAAATTTCTTGCAAATGTGCAACCAATTCGTCTAAGGTGGGCGCTCTCCCTTTTGCATAGAATCTATAAATTTCTCGACGAATTAAATCGCATGTGAAATTATCTACTTTAGAGAAACGTTTCCCTTTGTTTTCGCACTTGATCGGCGTCTTTGGTATTCCTTTCGTCACAATATTTCTTACTGTATTTCTGTGAATACCCAGAATTTATCATCAGGTTCATTGCACGACCCTTTACCAAGATTATTTTTCAGCACATATTTATATGTGTTCAAAACAAGCGCTTGAATTTGCTTAGAAACAGTTCCCGTTATAACTTTGTTTTTTGAGGCTTTTCCAGTAATATAACTCGGCTCAGTTATTCACACTATTGTCATCACTGTGATTATTTTCACTTGACTGAAAATTATTAGTGCATTTCCCTCCCACGGTATCCAAATCATGACACACAACGAATTTCTGCAAGTAATGAAACAGATTAACTGGAAGTTGGAACTTTGGCAACTTAGACTCCACGTGGAGTAAACATGCGACTGCCATTTCAAGAAAACCAGGGTTGCTATTGGTCCTCAACGACAGTGTTCCATTTCTGAAGTGTTGAGATAGATTTATGACGGTCATTAGTGGGCGGGAGGGTGAGTTTCCTTTGAGTCCGAACTGCACACCCGTTGAGTAGACAGACTTTAACTTGCATATTATTAGGAATGGGTCCTCGATACTCACGATACTTGCATGGTACCGACACTAAAAGTTACTTCAGAAAATGCACTCGATATTTTTTCGATACTTCGGTGGTGTTTCTGCAATTTTTGTTTTATTTTAAAATAAAAAAGCATTATTGCCACAAATAGAACATTGCAAAGCTCGAGAAATTGCCAGGAATGCGGTACCTGCATTGTAACATTATGCAAGAAAATAATAGTGTGTAGACTCACTGCCAGTTAACAGTTACCGAGAAGAAATCACTGCATATCTCAACGACGTTTTGTCACGTTACACTGTGTTACTGGGGAAAAAATTCAAAATTTTCAGAACATTAAAAAAACTTAAAAGTATTATAAAAATAGCCAATAAATATTTATATATTCCACCAGCAATAGTTTTCTCTGAAAGACTATTTAGCACAGCAGACTCATATGTGACAGATAAGGAGGCTTGACCCCGAAAGAGATTTATTTTAACAAAAACTTTAAAAAATGGAGTGTTTTGCTTTTAAATGTTCTAATGTACAGTTTAAAAATAAGAACACTTACGGCTTCAAGTTTCCTCTCATTAAATACGTACATCTATTTAATTTTGTTGGCATTACACAGTTCTCCCAATATATTTATTGAAACTACAGCACTGAAGTATCGTTGAAAATATCTTGTATCGGCAGTAAGAATCGAGTATCGAGAAAAACTGGTATTGACCCTATCCTACTTCTTATTTTAACAAAGTTTCTTCTCAGTTAGCCTTATGTAATTATATAAATGCTGTACAAAAGAAAGATAGAAGCTTTGCTTCAACAGTAAGCCTACATAAGTCACTGTGATAAATTCAGCGAGAAAGCTCTGCTTCACATCAGATTGCCATCTCAACCTGACCATCCTCTTCTTCTAGAAGAATTCTCCGTCACATTTCACTTTCGAGAATTCCTGCCTATCAAGCTCTTTTCTCACTTTAGAATGACCAGCTGCATATCTCACATGAAAAGGCTGTTTCAGGAGGGGGGACAGCCCAAGACGAAGTGATGGAATCGGGCATGTGGAAACACGGAGAAAAAGAGGAACTTTTATCCTTAAGTCGATCTTAGAAGACGGACACTATTGAAGAAACAGATCGAAAAGGGAGAGAAAAATGAGCTGAACAACCTACCCTCTACTCATCTTCTTTCCGGCTCTTTGTTCCCTCAGGAGCGTTCTTAACTTTCTTTCTGCTGCCCTCTGCACGTCGTTAGCAACGTTAACGTAGATTCTGCACGCTTCATGGAGTGAAGAGTGTGAAAAATTACCTCCGTCAGTTCAAATTCTCTAATACAGAAACGAAGGTTTCTCAAATAGGGCGTCCACTCAAATATGGAATTCCAACTAAGATTTAAACATGCTGATCACAAAAACTAATTTTAATACATAAAAAAGCCAGTTGTAGGTGTATGCGGTGTATGTTTGTTATACACCGTTGCACCTGTTTCGACAAAACTTAAAAATAATTACGTGTTCACTGCCTCACAAAATAAGTGAAAAATAGATGATTATAATATTCATTGACTCTTCTCTGATACCGATCATGAAGTAATACCATAATCAAATTTGGTCCCTAATTTGTTATAACTTTCTTCTGTTTTTATTAATTTTATATACTTAGTTATAAAGAATATACAAACATATATTAGCGTTAAACAAACTGCTATTATTTTCCCAATGATATTTTCATATACATACCGAGAAATCATTATTACAAACTCTGGTATTTGTTAATAATTGTTAAGTCCTTTGCACAGTATTTCCTCGGCAGTTTTTTTTTTGTAGTATCTTGAGGGTTTTAATTAACTTTTTAAAGTGTCTTGTGTAATGTTTTTAATACCGAAGAAACGTAATTATTGGGCAGGCGCAACCTAAGACTAATTAGTATAGGTATAAACCGTCTTATCACTGGAAAAGCCGAGTAATTTTAATGCCAAATATATGCATAAATGTATAAATACATTTATACAGATTGTTTCAAAACAACACCCAAAGATTACAGCCATTTCGTAGTTTATAACTTAACTAGTCCGAATTTCGGTGTCGCAGCTTCCAAATTCTATTAGGTATAATTTCATGCAGAATTAAATATTACATGATTTTTTGATTAGGCAGCGCAGGAATCACTGGTGTACGAACCTCAAAAGTTGCTATTGGGACGCACCGATCACGAAAACAAAAGCATTGCTCTTTATTAGTGACCCTAACCTCGCTTTCAGGTAATGGGGCAAAGGGCAGTTACTTGTGGAAAAAGTCGATCATGACTCGGACAGTTCCAAGATTGCTCATTTTGCTATAATCTTAATTGCACAGTACTTTCAACCAATTACTGTAAAACCAACACCTTCCTTTTCAGTCACAAATGCTTTATTTAGTATTATTAAACACAGTGAAATAAAATTCATGTCTCATTGCATAAGGCATTTACTTTTTGGTTAAATTTATCTACAATTCCTTTATTTGTTTTCTGTTCCTTTTATCATTTAATGCTTCCATCCTCAATTTTATTAACATTAACTTCCCTCTAAAAGGTATAAGTTGTATATGTCCACCAGCTTATTTGCCATCATGGACCGCTATGACGGAATTTTGGAACACGTTAATTTTCGTCCAACTTCGAAAATCTTTTAAAATCTCAAAGAATGCATAAAATTAAGTAAAACAATAAGCAATAATTAAACAATAGCTTCTTTATTGCGGTTTCACAAGCCAAATAAATTCTTAATGGTAGCAAGCTACTGCGGAATATGCCGGTATATTTACAAACAGTTACAGCACGCGGCACGGCGTGTGACCTATACCTGCCAACTCCGACAGCGTGAGGCACGCGTCGTTGTTCCTGTCATTGCCTAATCCACACTCATTCTGGAGAATTTTTTATGCTGCTGTATTGGCGGTGAAAACTATCTTTATGTGTCATATAGAGGTTGAGCAACTACTTCTGCAAGTTCGTTCGGTGTTGTTTTGAAACACCATGTATATAAAATAAATCAGTTTATATAAATAAATAAAACTATAAATCTATATAAATGATAAGGGCCCTAAGATATCGTTACGAAGCTAAGTAAACTAATACATGATAAATTGTGGTTACATATGGAATGAATAGTACACACATTTGGATTGTTACTCATGTGCTTATCCAAATAATGAGTATAAAAATAACTTAGTACTCGCTTAAAGCTGTGCAAAAATGATATGTTATCTTTGCTTCACACGCACCTTCCTCCTTTAATGTCTGTGCTTATTCAAGAGTAATTTTGCTTGGTGTTGACGTTTTTATTTTATTATTTCTTATTTATAATGCATCCTAAGAGTTTTGATTAATTGTTCTGGTGTCTTAAATAATATTTTTCAAAAACCTCCAAGGAAGTGCAATGCTCTTAGGTTAGTCTAATACACATACATATATACCAAAAAACTGATAAAGATGAATCGTCACACCACGGGCAACGCCGGCTATTTCAGCTAGTCAAAATACGAGGGCTGTTCAATAAAGAATGATCACAATTTTGTTTGACAACGTACCTTTACTCATTCTCATAATTTTGATGGTCCTTCTCAAAATAGTCTCCCCTGAATACGGTGCACTTTTTCCAGCGTTTCTGCCAGTCTTCAAAGACATGATGGAAACCATTTCTTGACAGATCGTGGTACAGCATCCAACCTGCTTCACGGAAATGGGGTCTTTTGCGCGTGATATGGACTTGCAATGTTTTCAGGACATCTCTCTAGTATTGTCCAGTTAACTGATGTGTATGTAGGTACAACATGATGATAAACCATTGCATGAATATCAAAGAATGAGATGACCATAACTTTCCCAGCAGAAGCAACCACTTTTGTTTTAGAAGTTAGTGATGAAGGACATTTCCACACTGAACTTTGCTGTTTGCTCTCAGTATCTAAGCGATGTAGCCACGTTTTATCAGCAGTGATTACGCTTGAAAGAAGCTCCGGATATCTTCCTCTAACATCAACCTTAACTGTATGTTACCTCCATTTTAGCGATAGGTGATACTGAACATGTCAGTACTTGCCTGGTTCTCACAGACGGGAACCAGGAGTACCAACAATGAAATTACTATGGCGTGTTTGTTTCACATTAAGCTAACAGAATATAATAAGTTTGAATTTTAGTGCGAAAAATTATGACCGAAAAAAATTATTATCATTCTTTATTGAACAGCCCTCGTATGTTTAAAAACCTGAGCTCTAGCTCCAAAATGCATATACCCAGCTTTCTAGCCATTTTCATTCTTCTAGTTAACTAAGGCATTGTTAAGAATACAAATAACATAAAAATGAAAGCAATGCAGAACCAAAACATAAACACGGAAAAGAATACACCAAATCTATTGGGCTAAAACAATTTTGTACCTCACCGTTTCTTTAATTTTTATCTGATGCAACTTTAATTGATGAATATGTTGTTGTTATTGTTTCTTAAGTTTCGCACAGCATTTCTCTTGACATTGTGAATAATCTCGAACACATCATCGGTACAGTTTGTGTGTTTTACTACTATTGATAGGTCAAGGCAAGTCATTGCTCCAACTAAATCAGATTTCGAGGGATTCCTATGCCTATGTTTTATAGCAATGATTACCTGCAGAAACTCTAATCTAAAAAGTAGAGAATTTCCTTGTTCTTCATCGAGAGATTTTTAGCACTGAAGTCATTGATAAAGAAGACACAAGAGTATTCTTACCCAAATGTTTCGAAGTTAATACGTTATACGGGAGTATTAACTCTTGTTGGTGTACTTGCGTTATGCCCTTCACCTACGGTATCCACAAGAAGTGTGTAAATGTGAATTGTCAGTTTGTTGGATTATTGGCCGCGGATGGAAAACATTCAAGAAAAGGTACCAAATATATTCACCGTTTATCAAAGTAAACGCTTCAAATGTAAGTAGGTAATGGAAATTGTTTACCAATTCATTCCTGGAATTAATATTCGTATCTGCGTCACTTGTTTAAACTGGCACAAGAGAATCATATTGTATTCCATTACAGTGGGCACAGTTTTCGTCTGCTAAGAGATCTTGTGCAAGTTGTGGGCACAGCGTCTCTGCACCCCAGTGAGCGTATACTTCGGCAACTTAATCTCTGTTTCATACAATAACCTTGCCGCGCTGACATGTATCACTCCGCGCGCAACTGCCTTTCCCCTCACCCTAATTGGCTAATGCTTTCGCGCCATAGGTCATAGGCGGTGCCTTCCCGTCACATTTAAACCTGTAGTAAACGTCATGATATTTGCCAGGAAGATAGATAAAATCATACAAATAAGAATAAGAAGGCATGCAAAAATATAAGTTTATAATGAAACTGAACAAGTTGAAACTGAATGAATGAGCAATGAAACTGAAACAAGTTTATAATGAAAGGCTTTCGGCCTTTTCCACTGGGATTTTTTAAACCAGCACACATGCCTTGCAAAAATGCTTGTCTTACAGTCTTAAAAGTCGTGTCACGGCATACTTGTCGTGTGTTCTTCATTCACCCAAGTCTCGTCAAGGTAGTATATTTTACGATTTGTATCCCGGTACAGTCTGATTGTCCTTAACGTCTTCATCACACAGCAATATCGCCCCTGGAGTGGTAAGTTTTCCTGTTGTCTCAATTTCATGTCGCGATGTTCCTACGCATCTAACACTCACACCTGTAAGTTCAGAGCACAGCTGTTCGACTTCTCTCACTGACAAAGACGGATTCTTCTCTGTGAGTGCATTAAACGCATGCACCACCGCTTTGTAAAGGTTTTCTCTTGCGATGCTTCAGCGAAAAATTGGCGGTAGACTCTTCTATTATACATATAAATGCACGCGCAATAAACGATCAATAAAATAATTTAGCTCTCGCACTCGGCACAACGCACCTTCGAATGGCGATATATGACTAACCCAGTTCAAAACAAGGTCAGTGATAAAAGTCATATAAACAAATATGTCATCACTACCGCTAAAGCACGTGCTATCATGCCATGAGCTTGAGAGCAAAGGAACCTCCTCTTTACTTCGTTTAAGAATTAACATTTCAGATAAATCAACTCGGTTGCGTACTATATTTAATTCAAACAGTTACGAAAATATAAATTTGACAAATCTCTTCCAACATATAAAGATATATGACCATGTTAAATAACGAACTAATTTTTACCGCACAACAGTCTATACTACAACAGCAGCCATTGAGAGGTGATAAGGTCGCGTGACCGTTAAGAGATACGGGGCAAGCTTATGTGAAACAAGGATTAGGTCACTCTTCGGCGTAGCTCAATGCGAGAAATAACACGTGGCATGGGTGCAAAGTTCTTGCAACCATAGACGACAGAAGACAATGATGTGTAATGTACCAATATGAAATGAACTTTCGTTATGGTTTTCAGAGAGCGCCAAGGACTTACTAACGACTGAGATGAAATTAACTTGAAGATGAAAAGCATTCCATGAAACTGATTTGTTGCCACATTATTGGTGTTGCATTTTTTTAGGAGGTGACTTGTGTCACTGCACTCTTTAATGCGGAGAGACACTAATCTGGATTAGCAAAAAATAGATGGAATCTACTTTAAAATAATTTGTACAGGAGTAAGAGAGTGGATAACGTTATATGAATACATCACATCAGGTTTATTCGAATCCCCTGCTGAAAACTGGTGTTGGGCGAAACGTTTAAATTTTCTTTGTTACCTCTATGCCCGCAGAGAATCGCCTTATTTACAGTGTTTTGCGCTCGTTTTAACGCAACATCCCAAAAAATAATCGCTTGTGCTATCACGGTTCGTCCCCAACCACAGAGGAGCAGGAGTGGGGAGACCGTAAACCGCTAACATGCTATCCGTAATTTATTGCCGTGTCCCCAAATAGAGACTCGTTTTAAAACGCGTTAGTGGTTAATTCAGCATTAAAATAATTAAGCATCAGTACCTGTCAGCAACCTAATATTCAGACCGTAATTTAATATCCTTTTGACCTGAGCACACCACAGACTGGCTGTTTTTCAGTTTAATATGGCTATCTTTAATGTACGTTTCATATGTTTGCATATCGAACGTCAAGGGCAAAACACGCTCTTTATGATTCCGCTTAGCATTTAAAATACGATAGCGCTGGTGTATATATATATATATATATATATATATATATATATATATATATATATACACACCAAATATGAGGTTGCTAGCGAGCTGAAGACACCGTTTAATTTTTCCCTGCAAAATCGTAATATATATAAGCCATAACTTCCTCGCCATGTCAAGACCTCTTAAAAAGGGAATCTTCAAATATCCCGACAATAGTACAGGATACACATTCAAACTGAATGTGATGTTAAGAGTCCAAAGAAGCTTGCTTTCCCTTACATCTTAGGAATGAAAACAGGTGTGTGGTCCTCCCATGGGGAAATCGCTACCATGATCTTCTATTGATTTTGAGCAACGTCCTTGGAATCATTAGCTGAAAAGCTTCGCGCACCAATTTTCCGGAGCTTCATTTCTTGAACACTGCATCTAATTGTCAGAAATGGGCTACTTAGAGGTCACGGAATCGCAGTCCCAAAGACTGTGCTCAGAAATTGATTGTGATATTTCCCACACAGCTGCACGTTCCCTTGTTGATTTTACCAGAGATTATATAACAGATAGTTCCATATCAGTGCAAAGTTCATGCACAGTGGCTTTCCTCCACTTCTCCACACATCGCACACTGTCGTAAACATTTGTTTCCTCCATGCCAACATGCCAACGAAATCTTTCAGGCATTTCTGACTGATTTTCCCCAAGCGTTCCTCAATCATGTAATCGCTTGTCAGCCATTCCTTCAATAGCTTGCCTTCCACTAACAAGAAAACGGTGATAAGATTCACCTCAACCAACAATTCTGTGGCAGTGATTTTGTCCTTAGTTATTGCACGAGAGTTCGGCATATACTTGTCAACACCCTCAGCTTTCTTGAAAATATTGAATGAAAGTTGACAGTAAATTCACTATTTACCCAAAGAGGAAAATATTTCCAAAAATTACTCCGAGGGGTGAGATAGAGAAAAATCCCATAAAGATTCAGATCAGCGAGATGGCTCACCCAGTAAAGCTTGGACTCTCATTAGGAACACCCTCGATTCGATCTCCCGTGACTGACTAATCTTATCTAGGGTTTCTTTTTCGCGGTTTTCCTTGATCACTAGGCAAATGCTGAGTTGGTTGCTATCCTTTCCGCGAGTTCCATTTTATGTTACCATCATTTAAACAGTGTCGGCGAAAGGCGATCATGGCAATGCTGTGTCATAGAATTTGTGCTCTATAATTTCTGTTCTCGCAATAAAGGGGCACTATTGTCGCTTGTCCACGTAAGGGTGGCGGTGTCGAAACCCCTGGCGGCTACATGAAGAAATCTGACGTCTTCGTGAACCTTCAACACTTATTGGGATCTCACAGTTACTAGCACCCCTTCAGCTGCCAAAGTGCGGGCGCTGCGGACCCTTAGCACTCGTGGTACCTCTGACGTTACTAGAGGAACTTCGTGCCGAACAGCCGAGCCCCTCCCGAATGGGAGTTGTTCGGATTGGGTTGGACTCGAAGGGGCAGTGTGTTCCCGTTAGCCCACGGGTAAATGGGTACTTCCGGCCAGGCCGCCAAGGGCCGCCCGGAGGGGGTAGAGGGTTGCCTCAATAGTCCCGGGTGCTAGCCTGCAGAGCTAGTAGTGGGTGTGCTAGATCACCTGCGGCCCCACCGAGGTTATCAGTAGTCTTCCCTGCGGGGTTGACGCGCGTAAGTGGCGTATCCACTTCCATCCCGTCTTGACGTTGTGCTCAGCGGGGGGGGGGGCTTTTTAAGAAATCAGGTATTGCCCTATGGAAAGAGCCCCGGAGTTTCCATCGCTCCCGGGTAGAAGGAGGCCCGGGTCCTTGGTCCTATGGGTCCAGGACTAATGGGAGTAGAACCTCTGCACTTAACCCCTTGCCTGAGTCTCAAATAGGCTCCTTGACCAACCTTCATCTCCTCTCTTTGTCTCTCTCCCTCCCCCTCCCTGAATCGGATATACAACAGCCTGAATATCGGCTGAGCGTAACGCCCTTCTGGTTGTAATCTACCTATTACTGGTGAGAAATATTGTGATTGACGTTCGTCCTGCCACGCGATCGTCTCAGTTCGCTATCCATGTGCAGCGGCAACACTTAAGATGTTTAATCCATACGCAACCATTTTGTGTAGCACCACCGAAAACTTCGCTAAATGGAGTGCTTACAAATAAAAAATCAAGTCACTGCCTGTTTGTAGTGCTGACGAAATAGCTGTTGCAATACTGATGAGACCAAGTTTCTGACGGACGGTAATGCATTCTATCTGTCTAGAGATTTGACGAGCCCCTGTCAGCTGATATCACACACTCAGGTGTCAATCACAAGGTAAATTTCTAGTCAAACGTATCCACCTACCATCCACTAGCGTTATTTTCTACTTCACTAGGGCTGTGCATCAATTTACAGCAGCATCACAACCTTTTTCTGAGTGCAGAAAAAGATACCCACAATATTGGGATATGATGGAGAAATAGGAAAAAACGAAAAACGGAAGGGATTGCAGCAAGGATATGACTTTGTGTACAAAATTATTTGTTATTATTATTATTATTATTATTATTATTATTATTATTATTATTATTATTATTATTATTATTATTATTATTATTATTATTATTATTATTATTATTATTATTATTATTATTATTATTATTATTATTATTATTATTATTATTATTATTATTATTATTATTATTATTATTATTATTATTATTATTATTATCAAAGAGAATACAGATTCTAAACCATATTATCAGCAAATTTTCTTTACTCTCACCGGTGTAAACTTCGCAAATTAACTCTCGTCAAAAATTGCTGTATCGTGGCATGCACAATGGTACGTGGAGTACTTCCTCGGGGTCAACCTGATCTGATTACAGAAGCGCATTATGCATATTCTGGTTTTAAGGTGCGGATCTTCTCCTCGACAACGCAGCTGTCACTTCACTTCGAGGACAACGCAAACATCCGTTAGAGGAAGTCGTTAGCGGAGTTCTTCCAATCAATAAGCTTTAGCGGAAATAACCCCGGGAGCTCTTTTAGAGATATATTAAATTTCATTTTAGCTTGCTCTGAATTAGGAAAAAAAGGCATCGATGTCTCAAAGCCATTGTATACAGACCACGTACTAAATTATGTTTTCATTATCAACAACTACATTTTTACTATAAGCACGCGGGTTCAAACCCGGCGGAGGCTGGTAGTCCCTCTCGTTGATTAACGGCACGTTAAAGAATCTCAGACCTGATAAAGAGACCTATGAGCAAAATTAAACGGCCTTTCGCACCCAGTGTAGAATGGAAGGCGAGGAACCAGAGTAATTAAATGACTCCATAAATATAAACTCAGTATCAATTTTAGTACTAATTGTTTTGTCAACAGCAAACATTTTCAGAAAAAGGTCACCGCGCTCGTGTGTAAAGGTCTGTGTCTGTGAACAGCATAACTCAAAAAGGGAAAGTTCGTTAAGTACCATAAGTGGCATCTTTCAAGGATAGCACATAAAGATTTTAATGAAGATCTTCCCTACCCAAAGTACCTCTTACATAGACAAATATACAAACTGTTTGATTTTCTTAAAAACGTCTTAACGATTTTGATCATATAGAATTCGGATTAGACAGTGTTTGCTGTTCCGAAACCAAACAATTCACAGCTGATACTTCTACCCTTTTCCAGGTCGTCTGATATTTTTTCTCCCTTGGCGGTCGTATTCACAAAGTTCCTTAGGGATACACCTTTCTTCATCCATGTCATATGATCATGCTATTTATTCCCATTCTGATACTGCAGAATTCCTTCAATCCCTAATTGTTCACGTATTTCCTGGGTTCTTTTGTAATCTTGCTGTCGAAAACCTGCCAATGATCTAACAATCTCATTTCTGCTTCTTCAATCGTTTTTGCACAACTAGTTGTTAATATTCCGCTTTCTGCTCCGTAAAGTAACACAGGCACGACCAAAATTTTATAAAATCTAAAGATCGTCACTTGCCCTACTTTTCTAAACAACATTCTGTTTATTGTGCCCATCACTTGTTGGAACTTACATAATTAGTTCTCGGGATTTTCCGAATTACGATTTTAGCATGTCCAGAAAATGCCATGACTTTACAGAGATCCTTAAATTGTAGGATTTTGCACTTCATGCAACATCCAGACAGCCCTTTGTAAATTGTCCTCCGTTTCTGCAAACAAAATTGCTAATCGTCTGCAAAAAGGCGTGAATTTAAAACAACCTTGTTAAATCTAAAATTATAAATCAGTTGTTCTTGACAAATGTTAGCTACGTTGCAAAGGACACCCTTGTCTTATTCCTTGTGAATACACCTTACTTTTGAGCCAGTCTAGAGGAACCTCGGGCCGAACATTCGAAACCCCTCCCTTTGGGAGTTGTTCGGATTATGATGGTCTCGAGGCAGTGGTTCCCGATATCCGTGGGTGATCGGGTAGGTCTCCGGACGGGGTTGAGGGAAGCCATTAATATTCCCGGGTACTAGCCTGCAGAGCTAGTAGAAGGCGTGCTAGATCGCCAGGCGGCCCCACCCGAGGTCATATCGGTAGCCTTCCCATTTTGTTGTTGGCGCGCGTAAGTGGCGTATCCACTTCTATCCCGTCTTGTATCCCATCTTGTTAGTAACCCAGGTCTTGCCTTATGGAAAGCCTCGTGGAGGTCGCCGGGCGCCCTTTGGGACAGCTCGGCTACTCCCTGGTGAAAGAGGCCCAGATCCTTGGTCCTACGGGTTCACGACTAATGGGAGTGGAACCTCTGCACTCAACTGTCTTAATCGTTGTGAAACACATCTTACTTTTGAACCAGTTATTGCACCGTACTTTCTGCACGATTTTGATTAAAATATCATTTGTAAAGTCCTTTTCATTCTGAATATGGACGATATGAACTAGCAGGAAGCGGCCCTTAACGATTCCAGATGGAGCATATCCTGACATCGGCTAGCCACACCTTAGTGGTGTGCTACCTGAGGCTCCCAGAAGACCAGCCAAAAGCCAGAGAGAAAACTTTTTCAAACGTACAGTCCGCCATCCTGTCGCAACGATAGAATGCCATGCCCTGGTCCTTCAATCTTGATACAGATAAGGTAATAATAGGAACAAGACATTAATGGTAGAAGAGAATCCGGCCTAGCATTCATCTACTAACCTCAGGAAATCTCGAAAAATCCCAGTAACCGACTTGATGGGAACATAAACCCAGAACCAGGGCGCTCAGTGGCTGAGTGATTAGAACATTCGACTCCCATAAAGGGGCCCGGTTTCCCACGCGACCCGCATGTGAGATATGTGCTGGACAAAACCGCTTGGGCAGATTTTCTTCGGGATCTCCTGTTTCCCCCGCCATCTCCTTTCGCTGGTGATCCATCTTCATTTCATGTATCACCAGTGTCATCGCCTGTGGTAAAAGCGGGCGTTAAACACTACACATTCATTTAACCCAGAACCTTCCGAATACGAGCCTCGCACGTTACCGTGTAGTCATTTCGCTTGGTTATTTCCGTGAAATTTCGGTATCAAATTTTTATGTAGAACACAATTTTCCTGCTATGGCTAAATAAAAGAACTTCACGTCTTCTTGATCATTCATGGCGACTGACGTTACGATGATGCTTGGTGTTCTGAGCAGCTTAAGCTTTGAGCTAATCTGCCGCAAATCTGAATGTGAGGTAATGAAGCTTCTGAAAGACCGCAACTGATATCGTGTTTTGCATAGAGATGCGTGGAGGGAACTGTTGGATATTGCTGTCGGAAGCGCGATGCGGGAACTGCAAAACGCTAACGGTTATCTGATTTATGCAAAATGGGCAACAGTTAAGATAAAATTGACGAGCGTAAATCACCTGTCCGTGACGACGTATAATACTTTAGAACATATCATTTATGCTAGCGTTTAAAGTTATACGTGTAATTATTATCTACTGCTACACTCATGGCTAGAGACAAATATTTTTACATTCTCCACTACGTGAGAAATGGAGGAAGTATTGATTCCACCAAAAATTCCATAACAAGATTTCATCGGAAATACAATTTTGGGACGTGTGGCTGCAATAAAAAACGAAAAATCGGTTATATAACTAACTTGGCTCAGGCGGGTTTCGTCTGTTCTGGATGCCCGGGTTCGAGTCCCGTGGCCGACCTACCTGCCAATGGTTTTTTTCGGGGACTTTCCAGGCGAATGCTGGTAGGTAAAATACATCCCCCGAATTTCCTGTCCCTCCATTACATCTCCCTTATCATTTCAAATCATCTCTCATCTGATGGTCTCTTTCAGGGTAGAACTGTCGTCAGGTGTTTCGGCGATGTCGTGAACTCCTTGGGTCGACCACTCTCTGTCTCCTCTCGCTTCGTCCTTCCTCCAAGAGATGCCTCACTTGTGGCTTAGGTACAATAAACCACAGGTTTCGATGCCAAATCCCCTCCGTAGTAATCCTAATCCTAACTTGGTTTTTACGTTCAGGGTTCCAAGGATGTGACCCAAAGATTTTCAAGAAAATTCCCACGCACCAGACTGCCCTTTACATGAAACATTTTTCGACAAGTTGGATGTTCTCCAAAATAATTCTTACTATTTTGATCAAAACATTCTCCATAAAATATAACCCATGGCATAACATCTCACAAACGAGCCACAGCCTGCCAACCCGACTGCCTGCCTCACGCCCACATACGCAAAGCAGAGGTGGGCGATCATCCAACCAATACGGGAAGGAGATGTGGTCACTATCACGGCACCCCCAGCCGGAAAGTTGGCTTTCTTGACCGAGATTGGTAGCTTCTTAAATTTCTCACGATGCCGAGTCCTATAACCGGGACTTAAAATCCGCACAGCCCTAGCCCACTACGCCACGGCGCAGGAAAAAATACTTGATATATTTGATACTTTTATGACAAATAAAATATGTACGTTGAGTTTTCCGGTTATATCCTCATGAGTAAAGACTATTGCATAATTGGTAAACCTTAAGAGATACCTACATATATTTCTGGTTGTTTGAGCTTTCTAATATTTTTTCCAACCAGGAAGTGTTCCTTTTGCATCTCTTGGCCATTCAAAGAGACATAACTTTAAATGCATCACATAGATTTGACTATCGCTTAAAGCCAACTATACTCCCCAGATTCCTCTTGCACACACACGAAAAAGTAGCAATAAGCTAACGTTTATTTCAAAAACGAAAAGTCATTTAACTACGAAAATTGATATTTAAGTTCACGACCTTCCAGGGATGCGACACGAAGAAACCCCCCGTCATCCCAAACTATGTACCTTTACATGGAAAAGTTTCGATTTATTTTATCGCCTAAAAGGCCGCTACAACTATTTTGATTAAAATATTATATGTTGAAGCAATTTTGATGACTAGTAAAACGTATCTCTGGAACTTTCTGCCAGCAGTCTTCGAAGTCCTCTTTATTCTGAATAATGTTTGTATAACTAATAGGTAAACAATAAAAAAAGAAATCAAGTTTTAATGTACAAAAATGTTACCTATAACAAATCATGACACAAGTTGTAAAATCTAATTTAAATGAACCTCGCTTGGGTGTATAAAATTTAATTAATAGTTGTTTGTAGTTTTTATGCAATACCTTTCCATTATATCAAACTATAAAGTTGAGTTTCTTGCATTTGTGCTGGTAATCTGCGTGTTTTATATATTTTACTGCACGTGTGTGCATGATCTATACTAAATTCTCTAATATTGCAGAGCTGAATATAGTCATATTTGTAAGTTTAATTTTAGAATTTAAAGATTGGGCCTTTTAGTTCCATTTTATTAATTCATAATTACTTTCGATTTAATTCCAGGCTGCAAGTTATTTCTGTTCTTAACGTCAACAATCGATGGCCAGTTGAACAGCTTTAGTGCTATCTCTGTTATTCTGTATGGTCGACAAAAATAGTATGCAATATTAATGCGTTAAGTTCTGGAGAGGGGAGCCGCGCCATAGCTGAGTGGTTAGACCGCTTGGCTCTCACCAAAGCGGCCCGGATTCGATCCCAGGCGACCGCAAAGTGAGATTTGTGGTGAACCATTTGGCGCTGGGAAGGGTTTTCTCCGAGGCCTCCGGTTCCCCCGTCAGTATTCCACCAATTGCTCCATCATCTTTCCTATCATCCATCTCGCTCTCATATATGTCATCCACTTCCTTTACCTTCACATCAGGCATTGGGGTGATCACCTATCCAGGTTCTCTATGGGATCCTAAGCTTCGGTTCCTCAGGCCCGACCTTAATGGGGTAGAGGAACAAGAATCCCCTAACACCACGATAGTGGTACAATTAGGGAAGTTGTAGAAGAAGAAGTTCCGGGAATGTCAACGTTGTCTCAAATTTTCAAATTCTTCCACGTTTTCAAGGTATGCACTTATGCACCTGTATAGCAATGTGTAAGATCATTAAAACACGTAACGTACTCGCAGGCCGTCTCCACCGCAAGAGAGAACCAACAGTGCCGGCAGAGGTGCCCTAAAATTCTTACCTCACAAAAAGGCAACATATCTCTTGCTGTTCAATTAAACAACATGGAACCTAATACTTTTCTAGCACTTAGTGTACACCATAATCCAATTTTCAGGTTCGTTATTAGAAAAGAATCATTCTAGATCACTTTTAACAGAAAATAAATTAGACAAAATTGATGCTTTTTCATGACGCAACGAAGGGAAGTCGCGACTGCGTTACCACATGCTTTAATGAGCGTATATCATTAATAAATCTGTAAGTCTGTCACTTATGTGGGAAGTAATTTTCCAAACGGCACCGTATTTTTCATTAAAACTGTTTTGAATTGGTATCTCCTGGTTATGAAATGGCAATTGATAGTAAAAGCAGCGTAAGCTGTTATTCTAATTTATTTCTGTTGTGGACAAATGGCATTAGGAAGGAAATGAGTATGCACCAGCTGGAAGGTTAAAAACTTGAAATTCTTACGCAGAAAAATATTTGGGATGAAAACTTCAACACAAGCCCAAAGATACAGCTCGGTGTAAAAAATGTAACCGGTACATAAAAAAGAAGTAAATTTCATCAATAAGGCAGTGCGTTTCTCGCAAAGATGACCCGATACTGTCGCTATAAACTCCCTTTACTTTTACGACTACTTTTCTTGCTTGTCTGATTCTCCTTTGCCCCTCGCAGTGAGAAGGCGTCTTGTTACTGCACCAGTAATTGCTCTCTCAATGGGGTGAGACACTTTACCCACAGCCCTGGTTATGACTCTCGTGCCACAAGTGACTTGCCTGTCTGTGTACATAAGGTCCCGGGTACGCCACATTCGCTACAGTCGACTGCAAATAACTCAGTCCATTGACTCATTTCGTCACTCTGCTCCTAACTACAATAGCGCTTATGCAGAGTACTCATTCTTGAATTATTGCTGTGTTGTTCTGGGAATACTTATTCCACCTACCTCCATTCTAATACTAAGCAAACACTCTTTGTTTCACTGTATGTATATAATGAAAATCACACTTAATGACATTATTTTACAGATATGGCGCAATCATTACACTTATGAATTACTAGAAAGCTATTCTATATATTGGAGTTTTATCTTTATTGAAACCATAATCTCGTTTGTCCTTAAATGCTAACATTAGAGTTGCAAAAATTTAAGCATTTTGCTCATTTCTTCTTTAAACAGGAATAACCACACGATATTATTAATGGATCATTTCTGCACTACCATTCAATCCATGAAAAGTTACACCTATACAGGTAGCCAACTACCTGACGTTCGGCAGTAGCAATTTAAGGGACAAACTTTGATTTCGGGTGCTACACATTAAAATAGAATCCAGATCACAAATTGGACCCAGGTAGTACTTTTAATTACTAAACATTTGCTTTGAACACCATGAAGCATTAAATAGGTGCATTAATGAGTACCTTTATCAAAATAAATTACATAGTAATTTTGTGGTTGTCCATTTGAACCGCCAACTCTATGGAATCTCCCTGCTTAATTGTTAAGGCAGTTCAAACAAGCTTACTGAAATGTACATGACTTAAAACTTACATTAAGTAATTTAAATGTTGAATACAATGACTCACACGAATATGTTGTCCCAAAATGGAGAGCTCCTTAGCGCATTCTTTAAATTTTGGACTTTTGTTCAGGTACTTGTTTCCAAAAACTGAACGAATAGTTGATCTCTACTTGTTTCCGACTGTTTTGTTCTTTCAACCTCTTTTATCTCCAGCAGCTCAAACTCTAGAGCTTCAAAATCAACCATAGTTGGCCTTTAAGCAGATTAACCTTTTTTTACCATGCCAACTTAAAAGGGATTAAAAAAAGGAAACGCAGTTCTCTAAATTTGTTATTCACTACATTTGGCAGACCATTTAATTTACCTTACACAAGTAAGCTTCTATTGCTACGTCCGTTTCAGAAACTGACGAAAGATTTTCCAAAATCGTTTTCAAGTAACAAGTGTCCACATATTGGAGTAACAGAGTTTTCTCTAAAAGCAGAATTCAGTCTATGTTAGTCAGAAATAAGCTTATTTTCGCCCTGCAATGAAAGAATAAGTGAGTGCAAATGTTGAACAACTTCTGTAAAAAAAAAAAATTTCATCTTACAATGAACGTCCTTCATTTGAAGGAAGGATTTGTTTCTTTATTTAAGGGATGTTAGGAGGGTTAAGGCAATGAGAAAAAACAATTAGTGAGAACAGTCAAACTAATAAGCAATACTACGATACATCATCAAGCTACACTATCTTGCCGACTTATTCTATTAAAGATTTGAATTGCTTGTATGTTTTGTCATAGCATGTTTCTATTAAACGTTTTCTCCACTCGTATATGACGTGGCTCTCGTAATAAAAATAAAATCTTACTCACTGTTGAAATTTCACAGCCTTGCGAGCTGTTCTTTTTTACCCCTTCTATAGACCAACACAGAACCAATCCAAATATTGCACTTTATGTATGTGTGTTTATGAACGAAAGCAACACAGTTTTCTAGAAGTAGCCAGAAAGCAGTACGTAAATAAACATTTCTCTGAAACAGAGAAAGTCAGAGGGATAGAGATTTCGTTTATTTAACATATGGGAAAGCAACGATTTAAAAACTGGGAAATCCTGATGAGGTTAGCAATACACAAAACGTATCTTAATAATCTATTTATTGTGATCTATTTCGGTACAAATTAATGCCACACAGCTTGGCCCCTACGGCATCTCAAACTTCTTCTGCAATCCATTTGCTGCTAGGCGGATTCACCCCTTTCGGTTCATTTCTTCCATACACCTTTATAGGAACATTTTTTTTTATCCGTTGTTTTCTCTCATTTTTACTGTTCTTTATATTGTATTTTTCAGTTTAATTCTTGGTGTTTTTCTTCCTACTTTTCCCTCTACTCTCACCTCCACTGTCTGTTTAAAATTCCTATCTTTCACCCTTATATGCTCAAACTACTTCAGTTGTTTCTATTCTTAGCTTCAGTTTCTGATTCCTTTTAATTTTACCTTTACCCCTATTCTTACACATCTAATTAACTTTGGAGCCTCGGTCGCGTAGATGGTAGCATGTCTGCCACACGTCGAAGAGGTCCCAAGTTCGAATCTCGTAAAATAAGGATGAAAAGGAATTTTATCAATATTTCTATTTACACCTAAAGGATTATTTAATCCGTCACAATCTCCTTTTTCGATATGAACTCTTAAAAAGAACTATGCTGTTATCCCTAAGGTAATTTAATCTATAAGATCCATAATATAATCCTCGTCCAATATGTAAATAAATACAAATAAAGAATATTGAAGCTCCATTTGCATGTAAAGTTCGTAGGGTGAGCTACCTGGATAAGGTTTTTCCGGGGTTTTCCCCTATCCTGAAAGACGAAATTCGGATAACTCTAAGCTCCATGGATCCCGGGCGCATCGAGCATCTTTTCACTCATTTCATTCATCGTCCGATATGACTAAATGTTGGAGGACGTAATTAAAAAAAAAAAAAAAAAAAAAAAAACCTTTGGGATAAACACTATCTGTGTCTACCATAATTGCTCTCAAGATTTCATCTGTATTTCTATTTCTTCTTTTACGTTTGTCAGTCAGCCTTTCGTCCCATATACCTAATAGGTATAGTTTAGCACAGCAAAGGAATGAGACGCAGGGGGGCTGGAGAAGGTTCCTACACCGTCCTTCCAGAGGTTAATGATACTCCATGTCAGTTTGCTTACAGACCATTCGAAAACCTTCTGACTTTTGTGAATAAATCTCGGTTTTAGTACACTGAGTGAATAGGACGCATGTTTTTTAACGGTTCTGCTACTTGTGTAGCATGCGCTCTCTGTCACACACATTCGCTGTCCTTGTCCCACTGTGTAAGAGTGGCACATTCCTCTCAGGAACTTACTTTGCGTTGGTGGGCAGTATTGGCTTTACTGTTACGTTATATACCTGTTTTTTTCTTCTTCATACAAATCTATTTTTCCTGATATTTTATTTGGCAGTATACCGATGTTGCGTTTTTTTTTATCGTGTAATACCTCCTGTTCCACTCTACCATCACTATAAATATGGTAATAAGATACTTAAAACTTTCTAGTCTTTCTGAAGCGTGATCATTATATATGATGTTAAGCTCTTCCATTTTTTTCTTTGGATATCCGCATAATTTTAATTGTTACAGAATACGCGGAAGTTGATGTTTGGATTCACATTTGTAGGTATGCCGGAATAGCACCTTTAAACACGGTAGAAGATGCTTCGTTATACATCCGGGAAAACACACCTGAAAATGAAAGGCTTCGAAGTCTCTATGATTAATTTGTCGAGCACTGGTTGGGGAAAGACAAACTTCCGAGAGTTGTATGGAAATGCTCAGGCAAACGGCATATAATTAATAACGGCGCTGAAGGATAAAATAGAAGGCTAAGCAATCTAGTTTTGAGAGCACATCCAAATGTACCCACTTTGGTAGACATCCTTCGAGAAGATACTGAATACCATTAACACACATGGAATAGAAAATATTTCAATTTTGAGGGCAAGAAACGCAAAAACTCAACAATAAAAACTGACCATATTTAAAAAAATCATTGAAAAAGTTAATAAAACTGCAATTTTTATGCATTTCCTTCAAGAAATTCATTTAAAATACTGTAATTACTCCTCCCATTTGAAGGAAGAAGCATGCAAGAAGAAGGAAGAAGAAGCATGCCGGTTGTAAATATTCCACATAAAAAAATGGCAGTTTTAAATCAATCAATAGCTAAGAAAAAATTAAAACTGAATGTATCCAAATGATTGTTTTGCAATACAGATATACAAAAATGGAAAACGCAGTGTTTTCTGTATGTCTCTTCATTAATCATACTGATCAGGATGATCATAAAGACAACAACAACAACAACAACAACAACAATAATAATAATAATAATAATAATAATAATAATAATAATAATAATAATAATAATAATAATAATAATAATAATAATAATAATAATAATAATAATAATAATAATAATAATAATAATAATAATAATAATAATAATAATAATAATGTCACCTAATTATCGGAAGGCCGACCAGCTAGCAGCTGGGAGGGCGGCAGGAGGCATTGCGACACGCCTACCCATTTATCTTGTAGCGCTACGAGGGGATGGTTGGAAAAACATCACTAGTCATCACTTTCCCCTCCGCTTGACGTCTAGAAATATCGGGATAATTGTCCGGGCCGCGAACCTTCCAAAAACAGCGATTTTCCTATATAAGGCCTGCAGTGGGCAATTCAGTTCAGTTCTTGGCGAGCAGCCGTGAGGAGCGCCGAGTGTACGGACCGGAAGATTGTGTACGTGTATCAGAGGAGTTGTACGTAATTGTGAGTGCAGAGTGGACCTGTGACAGACGAACTGGCGAATTGTAATTGTGTGCGCCACATAATTCTGTGTAATCGGCAAGTGTTCCAACTGTAATTCGGTGGAAATAAAGAACATTTTGAGTTTGTGCAATTGGACTTTTAATTTCACGAACCCACAAAGTCACATATTGAATAATTTCTTTACTTCGCGAAGAAAGATTGGAAACTTTAGTTTTGTCCTTAAATAGTTAGCAGATGTTTACTGTGTGCAAATATTTAGTGCAAGTGTCCTTTGCAGATAGTGCTTCCCATAAATTTATCTTGGGACCAAATCATTCAAGTACAAGTCATTTCTCACTACCTATATTTCTCTATATGGCAGATGTTATTGTAAAAATGGTTCTGCGTTGGTCTTACTTAGCGAATAAGAACCTCTCTTCTTTCAAGTCATGTTTTACCATTAATCTCAGACTCTTCTTTCAAATTATAATATTTTATATACTACTGGTGAAAGAATACTTGTTCTCTAGCTATCGCATTCTAAGGTGTCTCCCTCGTAAAGTACAAAATAATGTTGTTTTCTTTTTTGATTCCTGTGCTATCTTATACTTCCATACTTTCTGCCACATTCTGATAATCTCCCACATCACTCTTTCCTCACCTTTAACAAGTTCTGGTTTTATCTATCACAGCTAACTTCTCAGTTCTCATCCTACCTATGGATACTATTAGTATTCTGCTTCTTTACAATTTTACACCTTCACGGACTGGAGCCAGTAACTGCTAGGGAACTCTAGGTGTCTCTGCCACTTACTCGTCCGTTCCTATTGCCTATATGTTTTCTGAGGTTCCTTCATTTCATCCGTCCCTCCTGAGGCTGTGTACGCCTAAAAGATCAAATTGGGGGTCAAAGTTCTAGGTGTCCTTTCCATTACCTTGATACCGAAATTAAGGGATGCACTGTATAAAGAATCGTAATGGATTTCAAAGAAATGTATATTTGTGTGCAGGTGCAGTTGAGTCGAATAGCAACGGGGTTGAATAGTTGTGTTAACAAAAGAAACGTAAGAAACAGTGTCCTTAGCAGAGTTCTAAAGGGTAGCACTTGACTCTGTTTGAATAGGTATTCTTCGGACCCCTAATAATCACAATGGACAAAATAGTCACAAAGGGAATCTTTGTGTGTATAAAGGGCTTTGAGAAAGTGAAAGTTACACACCCACGCGCAGCTGTGAGGACACTCAGTCCTCGGCGTGAAGCCGATTAGGGCTTGGTCAAAGGCAGACCAGAAGTAATGAGAGAAGATACTTGTCGTTTCATATATACATGAAGAACGAATTAAGTTTTATCGAGTAATAAGCATTTCACATATAGTAACTCTAAACAGTGATATTGGTAGCCCTTGGTCGGCAACTTCGAGTTTACTGTAATGATAAAAAGAAGCAGTCTTTAAAGCAGTTTGAAACGGGCATGCCAGTGTCATTAAAACCATCCTCCTCATACATACTCACGCATACCCTGAGAGAAACCTCATTGCTTTACCCTGAGCTAAACACTATTTGCTTCAAACTGTAGCGTGAACGTGGAACTGTGCGGCACACATTTAATTTGCTACAAGCTAATCTGCCTCTACCTCTTAGCAGTGCATATGTTACATTCACTTAACCAGCACGCCCGCCTTGGTAGCGTCGATAGTGGCGTGTCTGTCTCACGTTCAAGAGGTCCCGAGTTCGAATCTCGGTCAGGGTGAGTTATCTGGATAAGCTCTTTTTTATCGGGGTTTTTCCTTATTTTGAAAGGGAAATGTCGGGTAGCTCTAAGTTCCAGGGACCCTGGACTCATTTGAGCATCATTTCACCCATTTCATTCATCGTCCGATATGACTCAACGTTGGAGGACGTAAATAAAATAAATAACTTAACGAGCGACTTGTCTATGCGGTAACGTACTCGGCTCGCATTCGAGAGATCCTGGTTTAGTTCCCATTGACTCCCTTTTTTGGGAACTTAAAAATGCTTTAGCGGACACCTTACACGAATCGTATGACTTTGCAGTGTTTTAAGGCAAAACTGTATATAGAATTGTAATAAAAGCCAAGATCCTTCGCTCACCGCTCTGCTTATTCATCATCTACAAAAATTCAACATCTGTTATGATAATTAAAAATAGCTCCATCACAACTACAGAAGCAGCACACAGAAGCGATTTGCGTGTCAGGTACCATCAGAGTTTCTCTGTTCAAGAATTCGCTCTACCATTTTTATTCCGATATGAAAGCGATGAAATGGTGTCCATTCGTCGAATGTAATGACAGCAGAGATATCAACCGCGAAAACCAACTCGATGTTGCTGGCAAAATTATTAACTGCACAGTTTGAACCTCTATAAAAGCGGTGACCATATAGAGATTTTGTTCAGGTTTGATGCACATGACAACATGGTGGCTTTTCAACTGTCATAAAACAAAACGTGCACTAGTTGATTACTGCTAAGCGGAATCAAATTGTCATACCTCACAAGCACCCTTTTCTCTTTTGGGTCACATAAAAATGGGGAAACAATCCCTTATGGGATTTATATTTTCATTTCATGAGTTAGATAAAGACACCTGCCATTAACTTTTCAATAAATGCTGCATATACCCAAATCCGAAAACGGAATTAGAGGCAAATTTCAGCTTAAGATAAAACATTTTTCAAAACTGATACCGAAATTATGGATGCATTAAATAAATTAATCCTTATAATAAAATTAAATTTCTGTTAAATGTTAAAGGGTTGTAGCTTTGGCAGCAGATTATGAGTACAGTTTAGCTCGGGGTAAGATAACATTAAGAACCTACTGTAATTAGCTAGTTTTCAGGCAAATTCGTAAAGTGGTCCGATCGATTACGATTGCGAGGGGTGAAAGTAACTGAAGTTGCCAAATTAGGCATGGCAGGCTACCTTGCAATTCTTGGAATGTATGAGAGTATTTCGTAGAATTTTATGGAGTGACTTTAGCATGGAAAGATGAAAATTTCAGAAATATAGAACTGAAGTGGCAGCATCGTACTACAAGCGATTTTGGGGGTCGCAGTTCATTAGCAAAAAGCGGGAAGCTATTAGCTGAATTTTGAAGCTGATTAGCACTTTCTGGGCATTATCTTGGACACTTCTGGTCGGATCGCCGGTGCAACAAGACGTAGCTGGGTTAAGGCCATTCTTGCCTCAAGGATAGAACCGTGTGGTATAGTATAAAAAGAGTCAACTCCGGCAACTTCTCCGTTAAAGTGATTACTGTTATTAAACGTTTCAAAGTCACATTCCGGGTCTTCCTTTCTTTAAATACAGAAATAAAATTAATTCTGCAGAAGTTAAAAAAGAAGAAGGCACCTGGTCCAGATGGTATTATAAATGAAGTCTTGTATAATCTACGAGAAGAAATTGTCTTGTTTTTGTGTTTCTTGTTTAATGATTGTTTGGCAAGAGGGAGATTTCCAAACTTGTGGAAGGAGGCAAAGGTTGTAATTTTGTGCAAAGGAGCAGATAAGGACAGAACGCAACCAAAATCTTTCAGACCAGTATGTTTATTAAATGCTATTGGCAAGATCTTTGAACAGTTAATATATAAAACAATAATGGAAAATAGGTTGATGCTGGGTATGAATAATAAACAATTTGGTTTCAGAAAGGGATATTCAACTGAGGATGCAATATTAAAAATTCAAGAAACAGTGTCAAAAAGCCAAAAGAATTATGTAATTGGATTATTTGTGGACATATCGGGAGCTTTTGATAATTTATGGTGGCCGTATTTTTTCGGCATTTTAAAAGACAAGAAATATTCAAGTACTATTTATAATTTATTAAAGGATTATTGTTCCAATAGAGAAGTATTCATTGGTGGATCAAATTTTGAAACTAGGAAGAAGATAACCAAGGGTTGCCCTCAGGGTTCTATCTTGGGGCCCCTCTTTTGGGATATTTTATCAGAAGATTTATTAGAACTACTGGAAAGAGATCATAAGGTTTTGGATGTAATAGCGTATGCTGATGACATAGTCATAATGATGGATGGACAGAGCAGACTAGAGCTAGAAAATAAAGCAAGAGAAGTTACAAATACATTATCAAATTGGTGTTTCAGAACAAAACTAAAATTGCACCAAACAAGTCAAATTATGTGCTTTTTAAGGGAAATTTAAAGCGGGATCCTACAGTGAAGATAAATAATCAGAACATTAAACGGGAAAAAGAGATGAGATATTTGGGTATCATGATAGATGAAAAATTTCATTTCAGAAAACACACGGAGTATATTAGGCAGAAAACAGAGAAAATAATGCTTAAGCTAGCAAGAATAACCAATTTAAATTTTGTACTTCCATTGCGTAACATACAGATATATCATAACACCATTTTTGCTTCAATTATGACGTATGCGGCAGCAGTTTGGGCAGAAAGGATGGATGATGTACAAATAAGAAGATTGTTGAGAAGAACGCAAAGAAAAGTATTATTACGTCTGACAGGAGCTGTAAAAACAACACCAACTATGGCATTGCTAGTAACAACGGCCATTTGGCCGATTGATTTATTAATAAGATTGAAGGGCGCAAAATTTTGGGCGAAAAAAGGAAACTTAGAAAAAGTTTATAATATAACTGGAGTCAGAACAAACAAATCTTGGGTGATTAAAAATAGTTTAAAAGATAAATGGCAAAAAGAATGGACAGACAGTCTAGAAGGTAGAAGAGTGTTTGAAATTTTTCAGAACGTCAAAGAGAGACTAAAATTGAATTTTATTCAACCAACAAAGGGATTTATACATTATATAACTGGACACGGACCTTATAAGACCTATTGGAAGAAAATCAATAAAACTGAAAATGATATATGTGAATTATGTAACAAACAAGATAATCCTGAACATGTAGTATTTGAATGTGGAAGATATGCAACTCACCAACAAGAAGAGAGGCATGCGCTAGCAGGATATATCGTATATGACATAATTCGAGATCAACAATTGGTAAATAAATTACAAGTTTTGACTAACTTTGTAAGTAAGAAAGCATGGGAGGTAAAAATATTCAAAGGAGAAAGAGTTGATAATAGGCGAAGAATAGTACAAGATCCAAGAAGGAGTTCTAGAATACAAAATAGGATAAGACGGGAAGAATTATTGAATAATCTAACAATGGAGTTGACTGCATGGGCGGCGGAGGGAGAGAGTGATGGCAGAGGCCATGGTGGACTACAGAATTAGTAGATTTAGATATAGATTTAGGAAATAAGGATTTTGTAATTTTTATAGTTGTTTTCTTTTGTTTTTTGCTTTTTTGTGTTTATTTCTGTTATTTTACTTCATTTTATTTTTGTAGAGTAGTTTTCTGAGAGATTTGTATAATTATAACATTTGTAAGGATTTTATGGAAAAATAAAGAGAAAATTTGGATATATGCCCCGGTATAGTTGTCTAGGTGCCGGGGTAGAATATTCAGATTTTATTTATTTATTTATCCGGAGATAAGTTTCATTATCAAATGCTACTTATATCCATACATTTACCAATTCAAACGCACTGACAGAATATTGCTGACTTAATATTTTATGAAATCTATTATTTCCATGCTTCCTATGGACCGAGGGTTTTATTCAGATAGAAGTAGGGTAAATAAACCGTTATTTTGACAGTATAATGAAAACTGAATCATTCCCATCATTGCATGGTTCCAAACTAGCAGTCCAAATTTGGATCAATGCGACGTTTCATACAGTTTTGTAACTAGTCCAAATTAATGCTTATTGTTGCGTTAAAATACTACTTCAAATTAAATATTGGAACTGTCTTCTATTGTCCTGACAATTAAAAGTACTGATAATTATTATCAATATTGGATTGTAGTCCAAGATGAAGCTGTAGATTCCATTTTTTTTTAATTTTACATCCTTCAACGTTAAGTCATATCGGACGGTGAATGAAATGGGTGAAATGATGCTCAATTGTGTCCAGGGCCCATGGAGCTTAGAGCTACCCGACATTCGTCTTTAAGGATAATGGAAAACCAAGGAAAAAACCTTATCCAGGTAACTCACCCTGACCGAGATTTGAACTCGAGACCTCTTGAACGCGAGGCAGACACGCTACCATCTACGCTACCGAGGCGGGCGTTGATTCCACTGATGTCCTATCAGGATCAACGGCAAAAAGCGGAGAGATTTATTATTATTATTATTATTATTATTATTATTATTATTATTATTATTATTATTATTATTATTATTATTATTATTATTATTATTATTATTATTATTATTATTATGTTCTGCAGCATACTTACACCTACGCTAAGTAGGGAAAGAACATTCAAAACTGAGATATTCAATACTAATACTCGCTTTGGGGTTCATTGGATGGAAATCAAAATATATATTTTTGTGTGTGATCAAAAATAAAAGTCCCTTAAACACCTGATTTTGCGCCTATATTGTCACACAAGTGACTCTGTTGATTATAGTGGTGGCTGAGAGACAGAGGATTATTCTTTGTGTTTTGTGAGCCAGCCTCTGGCTGGGCTGGGCATCTCGCCCTGGTTGTGTAAAGTAGGCAGTCAAGTGGGCCATGTTTTGTAGTTATGTCTTAATAGAAAATCTTTTTACATTAATTATGGTTTAGTGTATTAGTGTAATCTATCCTTTACGGAATATTTAAGAATTCCGACCATTCCTTGCCAAGCATGTGGCTCCTGATTATCATCTGAGCACAGGTTTCCGGATCCGTGCTGGCCACCTGTTAGCAAACCTGAATGCAAATCCATCCATGGCCAGGACATGACAATATCAGATATCTAAAAGAAGCGCTAAAATGTTCAAAGAATATTTCTATTTTAAGCTATTCTTTACATGGAAAGCATTTCGTTATGCTTTATTCTCAAAAATAGTTGTACGTACAACTTTTGGTTAAATAACGGGGTATTTATAAATAAAATGTGCATTCGGAATACTCTATGCAGAGTTAGTCAAAAAGACACTGACAACGCTTTATATGCTAGGCAGGGCAACACACAGATCATTTTTAGAAGGAACCTTTCTCCGGAAATGTACAGTTTGGATGCTGTAGGACGTCAAATTTAGAGAACTGGTGTCATAAGTGCACGTTTGAGCAGACGAAAATCAGTGCGCAGATCGTTCAAAGTCACCAACACAAGTTTATTATTAACCTATGGGCTGGAATAATTGCTGACCATATCATTGGTCCGCATCTACTCCCAACAGACTAACAGGACCAATGTACCTCACATTACAGATATCTTGCCTACCTTATTGGAGAACATCCCACTACACATTCGGCAGGTAATGCGGCTGCAACACGACGGAGTTCCAGCACACTTTAAGAGAAATGTACGGAATCACCTCAACTTTACATACCCCAATCAATGGATTGGTAGAAGGGCACCACTTCCATGGCCAGTACGATCACCAGATCTGACAACACGACTATTTTCTGTGGAGTAGTATGAAAACCATGGTCACGCTCCTCGTGTAAGTCATAGGAGGAGCTCATTGGACGAGTACATGGAGTGATTGCCATTCTTTCAGGTCAACCACACGTGTTGAAGCATGTGTGTGAAGCTCAGCGCCAGCGATGTAGGCTCTGAATTGACGCAGGAGGTGCCCAGTTTGAGTCCCGTTTGCTTTGTGCTGCATACCGTTTGTTCGTCGTACTGACGAAATTTGAAACAGACACTTCGACGGTTTGCTGCGCCTAAACCGTGCGTTTCCAGATATGGGTTGCTGCTTGGAAAATTATTCACTTGCCGTCCTGCACAATATATCGAACGTTATCGGCGTTATTTTGGTTCACCTGTATAACATTTTTCATAAGAAATTAACAAAACCTACTTTGTGATACATGCAAGTTTTTACAAAACATGCATTTCATGTTAAAACCAAAAGTTTGTGGCCTTAATAAAGCAGTATAATATATTTACATTTCCCAAACTTTTAAGAACTGTATCATTGCACGTAGTATGCAATATCAGAGTCAGCATAGGTTTAACAAGCTGTTCACCGTCATCTCAGCCTTCTGCATGCGCCTGTGTACCTACAATTACAGTATCAATTACAGTAAATGAATTACAGTATCAGAAGTGAATTACAGAAGTGAATAATAGTTAGTAGTGGAACTATTTTTCAGCATTAGGAAAAACTGTTTCAACTTTTGAACAATTTATTGATAAACTTAGGTAATTGTGACTGTAACAAATACATTGCTGTTTTGGGGTGGGACTTCTTTTCCTTTAAGTTTTTTGTCACCTTCAAAATTATATAAAACACACTGTTAATATTACTGTCCCTATTAATACTCCTTCCGTACAGCTAGCCTGTTTTACGGGATTTCATTCAACACTTAGAAGTGATATATCAATGACGAACACTAAATGATTATATAAATTCAGTACACAAAAGCTGGTCTAGCAATTGATATTCATTACATGTTGGTAAAGGGACAGCAATTCCTACGCAAAAGCTAGGCAATCATTACCGTTTTTATTTCTGAGGGCAAGTCATGAAAATCCCATTATTTTCTGATGCAGTAAACAAAGCACAATTGGAAATGCACCGTATGAATTTATTACGTCGTAAGTCACAGCCTCTGGGTGGATATATATGCATATAGAAACATACAAATCGCAGTTGCTGAATATATCGTTGGTATATGTCTCTGAGGATAACTTCTGAAATTAATTATGCCATGAATATAGCCTTTTTTTACTATTACGAATACTGATAACGTTATTTCAGACGGCCTGAGCATGATAACACAAAGTTCAAGTGCCCTTCCACACTTCACCATATCACATTGGAAATCAATACATTTAGCTGTATTTTCCAAGTTTCTTCCGAAAGTTTCAGCCTTGTTATTTGAAGTGAAGCTTGGTCCATTCAGCCATTTTTTTAGATTTGGGAACAAAACATAATCTCTGTAGGTAAATACAACGAAAGCAAAGATCATGCAGTTCTGCAACAACGCTAGATGTGTGTCAAGCTACGTCATATCGTGATGCAAGAAAAGATTCCTTTTCTCAAAGTGTGAGGTTTAGGCTGAACAGCATACTTCATACTTCTTTCTTATTGATTTACTCTATTTTCTTTAACCTGCACACAGTGTCTGAAGGAACAATCAACTATCATCGATTGAACCTAATTTTGGTAAACTACAAAGCACCGGAATTAAAGCATTTCGGAATTGTAATTTATCATTAGGGAACATGATCTCAAAATAAATATAAGAAGTCTTGTTTATCATAAACACTTTAATATCGTACTGGTATGGTGCTATGATAGCTTACAAGCCGAAGATCCTTGGTTCAAATCCTAGCTATGGCATTTATTTATAGTCTGATTCTACTTTTCATGCCTATATACGGCAGGCGTGAAAGAATAATTATCTAACGTTGACTGATCAAAAATCGCACATCGATATTTCAATGGATATCAAGTTTTAAAGTGCAATGAATCTAAAAAATAGCATTTTTAGAAACAAAATCGGATAAATGTAAATTCGTATTTAAGTTCAGCATCTTCCACAAACATGAGACACGAAATAAATGAAATATGTAGTGTTTAACACCCGCTTTTACTACATACGGCACCGCAGGCGATGACACTGATGATACATGAGATGAACATGGAGCACCGGTGGAATGAAATGGCGGGGGAACCGGAGATCCCGAAGAAAACCCGCCCCAGCGCCGTGTTGTCCACCACAAATCTCACTTTGCGATCGCCTGCGATCGAACCCGGGCCGCTTTGGTGAGAGCCAAGCGGTCTAACCACTGAGCCACGGCGCGGCCCATGAGACACGAAGATTTCAAGAAAACCGACTCTAACATTTTTCATAAAGGTTCACTAAGTTACGGTATTTACGAACTTATGAAATCTATATTAATTTACTAACAGCACCTGAGAAATTCTCTTCATTCTGAAAGATCATGTATAATTTAACTAGAGAACCAAAGAATGTAGTCAATAAAACTAGTTTTCAAAAAATGTAAGGCTCAATTATGTCAAATGAGATTTTAGATCATTAGTGATTTTTGAGAAATTCATTGTTTAATGTCAGGTCATGTGGCCAGTATAAAAAAAAAAAAATCAGCGATTCCCTTTGATTGGTAACAAACTAACGTGCTGTTTGGAACGTTTGTGCTTTGTTTTCCATACTGTGTGTGCAACCAAGTACATATTGCTTTGTTTTAGTATATTACCTACGTCAAAAATGATCGTAACACATTAATAGAAAAATAAACGTTTATGTAAATAGTATAGTGTGCATGCATAAATGATCGAGTGTGAAGTGTAAGATTTCTCTCCCTCACTTAAGTTCAGGAAGAAGTTATAGACACATTTTCTGAAGATTTTTAAGTCGAGAGATCTTTTCTCCTCTCCAGCCCCGTTTACTTAAGAGCATAAAGTACCTCTCTAATATGCGAATATTTTGCATGCTGTTACCCCAGGACATCTTATCGACCCTGGCAGATGGTAGTGAAGCTTATGGAATGTTCTGGGTGGTCTCTTGCTTTGCGAACCCAAGTTTCTGCAGCGCCAAGTCAGCAGGAATTTCAGCGAAAACCACAGGAACCATACATAGGTCTGTGTATTTCGCAGAGGACTAAGTTTCTACTGCCTTAGGCTTCATCCTTTCCTTTAGACGAGGATAGCGGTCTACTCAGATGACAAACTTCTTTGTGCGCTCCCCTCCACACCTTCTAAGACACAGAGAGAAATTACGTCCAGATATTTAGGTGCATTAATTAACAGTAATGTTGGATTTCATACTTCTGTACGACCTACTTATAAAGAGCATATATAGTTACCAGAAACGAGCAAAATGGCCACGCGCAAGGCTCGCATTCCCGGGTTCGATCCCTGGCGACTGCCCGCTGTGATTTTTCCCTGGTCGGCTAGGCAATGCTGGAGTGGTGTTTTCTACCACGCTTCTTTCTTAAATTTCTTCTTATATCACCTCTCTCCTTCATGTTACGAAACGACACTGGGGTTATGTTTCGGTCGATTAGGGGGACATGGTGAGAGGCTTACGATTTGGAACTTCTTGGCTCCGCATGAGGATCGCCGTTGGTGCCTCCACCACTGGCTGCTAACAGAGGGGATCACTCTACCCCGATTTGGGCGGGACGCCGTCGAGTGGATTGATCAATCCAGTAACTTAAAGAACTCTAAGCGTCTCTCCAGCTTACGTCGTCCGTGTCTGCAGGAAAAGTCTCCTACGGTTTCCTCTCTCATCCGTTCTTCCCGGGTGTACCACAAAAGACGCAATTTGTATCTGTTCTCTCAGATCTGCAAAGCATGTATTATTGCTGACCGACCTAATAAATATATTTAAAAAAAAGACCCAATTGCTAGTCGAGCTGCTAAATGTCCCCTCCGTTATCTAATCTACCTAATTCTACCTTTAATTACCAGAACTGGAAATTTGTGCTATGAGGCTACGTAACCATCTGCTAACGTCGGTTTGAGCAATCATAAGCTATGAGATATCTTTTTATACCAGTGTATGTGGTTGTGAGGTGGATTGGGTTGAAAACATAAATAATATACTCAGAATTTCTACTTTTACTTTTATTATAAACACTTTACATCATCCATACTCTTAGTACACCATCGACTCAGATTCGAGAGGTAGCGGGTTCGAAGCCCGTACACCGCGCTCTGTTAGATGTTTGTAGTTTCTCCATGAAAGGGGTGCTTACTTTCATGCCACCATTTCCTTCCCACATTTCCCACTCATTTCATTTCCTTCTCATCTTCCAGTTCGAGTCTATGAAGAAGCCGGGCAGATGGCGCGGATGCATACTCTTTGTAGATACTGTTCTCGGCCTCGGAACGCGTTGTGGTGGCGGGCGTTTATCGAGAGCCCGATTCGTGAACGCGGCAGACCCTGACGCCGGGATGAACAAGTTTAGCACCTGATAGGGACATACGCGCGTTTATGTGACCTATCTCCCTGCAGGCTCCGGTGATTCCTTCACCTCCTCCCTTCCTCCTGAGTGAGTTAGTCGCGGTATATCTGTGCAGGTAGCAGTGCGTGAGATCTCTATTGTCCACCCATCACCTTTTAATAACACAATAAAGTGCAAAACCAGTTTGCTAAACGATAATTAAAATTCCCATTTTTTACTGGGCCTTAAACAGCGCTTAGGCTCAGGTGTCTATCAGGCTTGTCCTTCAACGAGTTTGAACCCGCAACCTAGAACCAGCAGTTAGCATGTTAACTGTATAGCCAGATGAAGGCAAAACAAGCCATTTTGTCATCACCGCTACATGTCCAAGGTTTACTCACCGTGGCAACGGACTATCGCTGTCATGGTGTTATAACACTTCAAACATTTGAGCATCGCTCTTCATTTCTTTCTACATAAGCTCCATGGTTCACTTATTTTCTATTTATATTAGTTAACGATGTTTAACATAAACATTGACATTAAACTCTCTAAAATAATACTTAATTGAAATTTTAACTCAAATTACGTGAAACACATAATACATTTAGCATATGAAGAGTTTTACCAATTTTTAAAATATTTCCTTTTATATAGCCTCTTAAATGATCTGTCTCACAGGAAGGGTGAAACTAAAAAGTATAATGATGTTTTGCATATCCATTCCTCTTTTTATGTTAAAATGTTAAGTAAGGCACGTCTAATTAACCCAATTAACCCACACAGCGCGGTCTAATTAACCTACAAACGCCGTAGAAATTAAAACCTGCAATCAACGCAGTGCTAAATATAGGCTTTCGCACGACCGTATTTTGTGTACGTCCTCCATATGATATTTACAGAGCAGAAAATTTAAAACTCCAAAACTGAATTCGCTTCCACGAAAATCCATATCAGCCAACATAAATTGGACGGCTGTATTAACTAGAGCTCGGCGCAAAGGGCACTATATACATACAGTTACTCCAAAAAGTATTCGTATAATACCTGAGTTGCTGTTTAAGGATGTATGGATAGTGGAAAATCATCAGCATAAGTACAGTAGGAACACTGTCATATTTATTGATTAATGAAAAAGAGAATGCAATAAAGAAACACATAGTATCTATTCATACAAACATAGTTAAACATTCAAAAGTAAAGATATGCAGTATAGGATGCAAAATAAGTATTCGTCTGTGTACTGAAAATGGTATGGAATGTCACGGTTAGTACTGAGTAGGCCCTCCATTCCTCTTTATAATCTCTTGTATTCTCCTTGGCATGGATTTTACCAAAGATTGTGTTGTTTCCACTGTAATTTTACGCCTTTCCTCTAGTATAGAGTTCCTTAGATCCTTTATATTTGATATCTGATGATTCCTAATATTTTGTCCAGTATACTCCACATATTCTCTATTGGATTCATGTCTGGGGATTGCGGTGGTGTTGGCATACATCGTGGAGTATTACACAACAACCATAGCCTTGCATCTAGAGCTGTGTGTTTTGGATCATTATCTCTTGTGAAAATATAATCCTCAGAAACACCCATATTATTTGCACTTCTGGACAGATGTGTTTTAGGATGTTTATATAAACCTTATGGTTCATAACACCATCAATTAAACACATATCCCCCCACACCAGTTGCACTCATTCAGCCCCAGACAAGTACTGAATCGCCTCTATGTTTAACTGAAGTTCTTATATTTTTCTCCTCAAAGTCATAATTCTTGTTTCTCCACACTTTTACTCACCCTTTTGACTTAAAGAGCTCAAATTGACTCTCGTCAGTAAATACAACCTTCTTCCAGATATCAAACCCGTCGTTTTTTTTTTTTTTTTTTTTTTTTTTTTTTTTTTTTTTTTTTTTTTTTTTTGCAAAAGCAACTCGCTTCTTTCTGATGATTTTACTGATGTATGGTTTTCTGAGGACTGTTTGGCCTCCATACTCAGCTTCACAAAACACGTTTCTTATAGTTTGTGATAGATTGAGTCAACATGAAAAATTCAATGCCATGGCCGGGATTTGAACCATGGATCTCCTGGTTTCCGTCCAGTCTTCATTGTACTGGTAGGTCTTCCAATGGTTTCTCAAATTTCTTGAGAATATTTGCCTTTTTTTTAAACAACCTGATGCAAATTTCTCTCTTTTCTGTTGTATTTCACGACGTTTTCGACCCATATTACTTAAATAGCAGTCAACGGCTTTGAAAACAGAGATGGAACTGTCAGTATGAAACACAACTGCATCAGAAAAAGGAAAGGGTGTGTGTTAGCAAGGCACCATACCTGGGATCTTGTTTACTAGACGAATACTTGTTTGACATTAAATTGCACCTGATTTTAAATAACCTAGAGCTGTTCACTAATTAAGCAATATAAGAACCCAAATTGTGTTTTATTTTTAAATCTAGATATCAACAGAGTTAAGGAAATAGTTATTGTTCGTTTCTTATCTATATGTTTCTGATTGTGCTTGTTATATTCTTTGTATTATGATTAGACGAATACTTTTTGGAGTATCTTTATATAAAGCGTGACTAAGAAGTACCGGGAAAGGCAAGGAATATGGCTCAACAAAAAATAATTCACAATCAATACATTTCAATAAAAATGAAGTGTTACATCATTAACAGAAGAGTTTTCACATACTGGACAACCAAGTCAATGACCCTTACAATGAGTATTTTAACTGAATGTAAACTATTAACACCATTTCTTTAAATGTGACCTCTTGAGTTAGGTACAATTGTTATCTTCATGGCAAACATACAGTTTAAGTAATTTGTTTCTTGGTTACATTTTACACTCCCAGGCTGGTTTGTAATTATAATTGAGTCTGTCTGAGTCGAACAGTCTATTATTACGTTTGCAACACTTTGATTATTTAATTATAAGTAACTATATTCCTCTTAAGTCAGTAATCTGTTTTCACCCACGTGAGAAATAATACACTGACAATCTACACCAGAAGGGATGTAAAATATACCTAAAGGCTTAATTTGCTCTCTTAATTAATAATAATATATTACTGTTCATTCTAAGCCTCAATTCCCACTGATGTAAACAAAAGTACTTTTGAATGGGTACAGTCAAATTGAAATTTTCAATGCCATAGCTGGGGCCAGTGCCAGTGCGTTATCGAGAGGTATCTATCTATTACCAAACACAAATCCATGGTAACGGTTCGAGCAGCACGACTATCACAAAGGTATAGAAGAGCGCATTGTATTGCGACTATCATAAGAACTCGTTTCTAAAGGTAATAATAAACCTAGTTGTTAAAATATTCAAAATACGAGAGTTGGCTCTACTGGACCAGTTTGACGTATAGCATCATACAGATTAATTCTAGACTAGCTTGTATTCATATTTACAGGTCAATAGCTTGTTTAGTTTTTGAATGACAGCATTTTAAACAAGACACGTTTAGAGGTTTCACGAAAATGGACGATTTGGAAAAACGAACTGTGATTAAATACTTCTATTTGAAAGACTCAAGTCCTAAAGAAATGAAAAAGGAAATGGACAGTACATTGACAGACTGCCCTTTCGTATACAATGATCAAAAGGTGGGTTGCGGAGTTTAAAATGTGACGTACGACCACTAGTGATGAGCCTCACTCTGGACGTCCTGTGGAAGTCACAACTCCAGAGATCACTGAAAAAATGCGTCATTTAGTACTGGAAGAGCGCAAATTAAAGTTGTTTGAGATAGCAGAGGCTGCAAAAATGTCAAAAGAATGTGCACTAATGTTTTAAGTAATGTTTTGGGCTTTCACAAAATCTGTGCAACATTGCTGCCGCGCTTGTTGACACCTGATCAAAAGTTGCGAAGAAACACTTTTAAGAATTTGGAGCTCTATCGTATAATTCCCAGTAAATTTTTGAGATTGCTTACTACCATGGATAAAACTTGGATACATCACTACACTCCAGAAAGTAAATCACAGTTAAAACAGTGGATTGCGCCAGGTGAACTAACTCCAAAAAAGGCGAAGTCAATTTTGTCAACTAACAATGTTATGGCGAGTGTTTCCTGGGATGCATAGTGAATTATTTTTATTGATTACTTGGAAAAGTTTAAAAGTATCACTGGTGACTACTACACACGCTTACTGCAACGTTTGGGTATGGGATGAAAAGAAAAAGACCCTATTTGGCAAAGAAGAAAACCTTGTTTTTTCACGACATTCAGTCATTGCAATGGGAAAAATGTGCGAATAGTTAAATTTGCTTGAACATCCACCCTATTCGCCAGATCTAGTACCCAGCGACTACAACCTATTTCCGCATCTCAAAACAATTTCTTGCAGGACGAAGATTTCACAGCAACGAGGTCATTGATGCGGTAAACAGCTATTTTGAGGACCGTGATAAATCGCACTACAAATACGGTTTAATTAAATTAGAACACCGATATTTCCTTTCTAGAGATTATGTTGAGAAATAAAGAAAAATATTTTGTTAATGTTTCTTTTATTGTGATTCCCGGGACTTACCAGACCCTAATCTCTGTTTCATATAACCTTGCCCCGCTGACATGTATCACTCCGCGTGCAGCTACCTTCCCCCTCACCCTAATTGGCTAATGCTTTCGCGCCATAGGCCATAGGCGGTGCCTTCCCGTCGCATTTAAACCAGCAGTAAACGTCATAATAATTGCCAGGAAAATACATAAAACCATTCAAATAAGAATATAAAGGCAATGCAAAAATATTGAAGTTTATAATGAAACTGAGCAATGAATGAATGAGCAATGAAACTGTAACAAGTTTATAACGAAAGGCCTTCGGTCTTTTCCACTTGGATTTTTTAAAACCACACACATACTTTGCAAAAATGCTTGCCTTTCAGTCTTAAAAGTTGTGTCACGCCATACTTGTCGTGTGTCCTTCATTCACCCAAGTCTCGTCAACGTACTATATTTTGCGATTTGTATTCCGGTACAGTCTGACTGTCCTTAAATAACGTCTTCGCCACACAGCAATATCGCCCTTGGAGTGGTAAGTTTTCCTGTTGTCTCAATTTCACGTCCCGATGTTCCTACGCATCTAACACACCTGTAAGTTCATAGCACAGCTGTTCGACTGCTCTCACTGACAAAGACGGATTCTTCTCTGTGAGTGCATTAAACACATGCACCACAATTCTTTTTTCGGCGATTTGTAAAGGTTTTCCCTTGCGATGCTTCAGCGAAAAACTAGCGGTAGACTCTGCCATTATACATATAATAGGTACACGCGCAATAAACGATCAGTAAAATAATTTAGCTCTCGCACTCGGCACAACACACCTTCGAATGCCAATATATGACTAATCCAGTTCAAAACAAGGTCAGTGATGAAAGTCATATAAACAAATATGTCACCACTACCGCTGAAGCACGTGCTATCGTATCACGTGCTTATGAGCAAAGGAACCTCCTCTTTACTTCGTTTAAGAATCAACATACATTTCAGATAAATCAATTCTGTTGTGTAATATATTTAATTCAAAATGTTACGAAAATAAAAATTTGACAATTCTCTTCCAACATATCAAGATATATCACATTGTTAAATTACGAACTAATTTTTACCGCACAACAGTCTATACTGCAACAGCAATCAATGAGAGATGATTAGGTCACATGACCATTAAGAGATACGGGGCAAGCTTATGTGAAACAAGGAGTAGTATATTTTTGTTAATGTCGTCTGCTATTATTGCGCTAACGCTTATACTACCTTGTTTGTGAATTACCAGCTAATTGGACTGCAGTTCTTTTGCATTTAAGAGAAGTGCAGCAATGAATTTCTTCAGCCCTTATATGACCACCGAATACACTTTGGAATCACAGGAAGTACGATAGTTGATAATCGAACAGTTATTCACAATACGCCAGCACAAGTATGCTAAGCTCAGACCAAACCTTGTGGTTTAATCAGCGTTTAGTTCTACTCCCAGAAGAAATGTCAAATATCCAAACACAAAAGTGGGAAACCATTAAAAAGTAGCGGAAAACGAATAATGCAGAGTTCAACTCACTATTTAAAAAAATATTCGTTGCTTGCAGTAATGTATATCTATTACGAAAATAATATCCAAGTTTGCAATTGTTTCAGTGAAGGGTAACCAAAATGCGCAGGGAACATGAACAGGTTAACTCCAATATGGCAGCTAAGTCATTTTTGGTAGATTCGGATTCCACTTTACCGGAGGATTGCATTAACCTAAATAAAATGTTCATTTCTTCATGCTTATAACTTCACCTTATAAAATATGAAGCTATTAAGTGTGAAGCAAACAAATATATACAAATACAACAATTTGTAACTTAAAACTTCACTTAGAAGAAATGATGTTACTTTACCTATAAATTGAACAGGATCGCGATTTCGTGAAACTTCTTCCACATCATCAGCTAGGATCACAAACTCGTCGTCAACGCTAAAAACGCTACATGTCACTATGTTCTTGTTAGTACTATCAAAATCTCAAAATGAAACAAATTTAAAAACAGAATCGACTGCCGCTATTCAAAAATTCATTACGCGATGTTTATTTTTTAAAATAAATATCTTTTACCAAACCAATATATTTATGTTCAATTCCAGGTGACCGCAAAGTGAGATTTGTGGTGGACAACGTGGCACTGGGACGGGATTTCTCCGGATCCTCCGGTTTCCTCCATCAGCATTTCATTAATTGCTCCATCATCTTTCCTATCATTCATTTCGCCCTCATAGATATCATACACTTCCTTCACCTTCACACCAGGCATTGGGCTGATCACCTATCCTGGTTCTCTAGCAGATCCAAAGCTTTGGTTCCTCAGGCCCGAACTTAAAAGGGATAGAGCAACAAGAATCACCTAACACCACGATAGTGCTAGAGTCTGTCTAGTGAACGCGAGTGTCGTTTGTCCCTCAAAGGATACTCACCCTCCCGCCCAGTAATGACCGTCATAAGTCTATCTCCACACTTCAGAAATGGAACACTGTCGTTGAGGACCAACAGCAACCCTGATTTTCTCGAAGTGACAGTCGCATGTCTACTCCACGTGGAGTCTCAGTTGCCAAAGTTCCAACCTCCAGTTGATCTGTTTCATTACGTGCAGAAATTCGTTATGTGTCACGATGTGGAGACCGTGGGAGGGAAATGCAGTGGTAAATGCAAATGTAGTAGATAACTTTCAGTCAAGTGAAAATAATCAAAGTGATGGCAACAGTGTGAATAACTGGGCCGAGTTATATTACTGGAAAAGTCTCAAAAAACAAAGTTATAACGGGAACTGTTTCTAAGCAAATTCAAGCGCTTGTTTTGAACACATATAAATATTTACTGACAAATAATCTTGGTAAGATGTCGTGCAATGAACCTGATGATAAATTCTGGGTATTCACAGAAATACAGTAAGAAATATTGTGACGAAAGGAATACCAAAGACGCTGATCAAGTGCGGGGGAAAAAAGTTTCTCTATAGTAGATAATTTCACATGCGATTTAATTCGTCGAGAAATTTATACATTCTATGCAAAAGGGAGAGCGCCCACCTTAGACGAATTGGTATGCACATTTGCAAGAAATTTGTGATTTTCCTTATGGGCACTGAGCTGGGTTTCAAATACCGCACTTTGAATACGATAAGGGTTATTATGGAATCCAGTAAAATTGTAGCTTGGCGATATGTGTGTGTGTGTGTGTGTGTGTGTGTGTGTGTGTGTGTGTGTGTGTGTGTGTGTCAAACTAATGAAGTTTCGGAGTACTATATATACATATATATACATACACACGTCAAAACTAAGGAAGTTTTGCAGTAATGGACATACGATAATTTATTTAGACGAAACCTCGTACGATACACATGACGTATCGAGAAAGGTGGCAGCCCGCCCTTGTAGCGTGGTGGTAGCGTGTCTGCCTCAAGTTCAAGAGGTCCCGAGTTCGAATCTCGGTCAGGGTGAGTTACCTGGATACGGTTTTTTCCGGGGCTTTCCCTTATCCTGAAATACGAATGTCAGGTAACTCTAAGCTCTGTGGACCCCGGACTCATTTGAGCATCATTTCGCCCATTCCATTCATCATCCGATATGACTTAACGTTGGAGGACGTAAATTACAACAGCATCAAGAAAAAGGTGGCAACCTTGCAGAAAGGTCTGGGAGGAGGGCCGCTGTTGTAAAAAGATTATAAGGGTTCGTCAAAGGCAGCGGTCGACGTGCACATGAGTTAACTAAACAGACTCTACATCTAGGGAAGAAGAAGAAGAAGAAGAAGAAGAAGAAGAAGAAGAAGAAGAAGAAGAAGAAGAAGAAGAAGAAGAAGAAGAAGAAGAAGAAGAAGAAGAAGAAGAAGAAGAAGAAGAAGAAGAAGAAGAAGAAGAAGAAGAAGAAGAAGAAGAAGAAGAAGAAGAAGAAGAAGAAGAAGAAGAAGAAGAAGAAGAAGAATTCCAACCACCTGGCGCGGAGCTTAAGATAAGCTTTGCCATAGGCGCTGAGTTATAATACTAAAGGATGCATCAAGATACTGGCAATAAAATTATTACTGTAATTTAGAGTGATTTCTTTTTTGAAAAAAAAAAATATCAGCTCAGTTTTCACAATGTCGGTTAACTTCATCCAATGATCAAATACACCCTATTTGTTGATAGGTACCACCTCTTTCCTGTTATGACCAAAATGATTACCAAACAGTGGATATCTCTAGATATATCTAATAGAACGCGACGTTACTAAACCCTATCCCAAACACCCGTTGTTAGGTACAGAACGTAAGTAAACAAGTTATAAAACATCGTATCGTTGCATGGATAAATTTGACAGTATACGACATTACCAACGCCAGTTGACAGTCCCCTCCGTTACTCCTCAGCTATGGTGTTGCAGTTATTTATGAGATAGATCCTGACATTCATTTGGAAGTAACTCTGCCTTTGCCATTAAAGGCAAAACTGTACCAGCGCACGTTTCTCAGTGACACAAATACGTAAAATATCAGGTTATGGCACTGTGCCAGCAGTTACGGGCCCCTAACACTCCAGCCTTGCGATTCGCATCAAATGGGTTTAGTTTTTGGTTCTCTGTATATTGCGTCTCCATTCCATTGTGCGCTGTCTGGAAGTTGGTCAACCTACAGCATTGTCATCAAATGGATATGGTTCATAAAACGATTTTTTTTCCGTGCGTGATAGGTTGTTCAGAAGTTTTTATTAATTTTGTTTTACTTCTATGCACTTCCTGGAGGAAAACAAAAATATATACTGTGTGCGTGTCTAAAAAAGGCGAGGAAAAAACTGAGTATATATGGAGTACAAATTCTAAGGATCAAACTCTTTTTCTCTGAGAAACTTACCTGAAGAGATTAGTGGTATGTGTGTACTAGATCTTGGCTACATGCACGATGGAAAACAAAAGTCACCATTGTTATTAATGTTCCCACGTTGGAAATGAGAAGAATAACACATCCTAAATCATGAATCTAATAGATTTCCTCATAGTTAAAACGAGGCAATTTAAAAGAATGTAACAATGGATATTTCAGAAACGGATAATGCTGCGAAAAATGTATTTGATATAAACTGTACATTTTACTCCTACAATAAGTTTTTAGGACATCCTTATAGCTATCAACTTCAGTGAATACTTATTCATAGTAAATTCAATGTGTGTGTGTGTGTGTGTGTGTGTGTGTGTGTGTGTGTGTGTGTGTGTGTGTGTGTGTGTGTGTGTGTAGTGTTTAACGCCCGCTTTTACTACATATGGCACCGCAGGCGGTGACACTGATGTTACATGAGATGAAGATGGGGCACCGGTGGAATGAGATGGCGGGGGAAACCGGAGATCCCGGAGAAAACCCGACCCAGCGTCGTGTTGTCCACCACAAATCTCACATTGCGGGCGCCTGGGATCGAACCCGGGCCGCCTTGGTGAGAGCCAAGCGGTCTAACCATTGAGCCACGGCGCGGCCCATAGAAAATTCAGGATTAACATACATATTTGCCTTGCAAGTATCTCAAACACATAATATTCTATTATTAGAGGTATTTTGGAGAAAATAAAAGCAAGAAAAGTTCTGCTATTTAATCGTTTTTAAGGTTTGAGAATTCTGTTGAAAATCCTTGACTGTTGTCCTTTAACGGTATCTGCCTAAAGTTGAGTCCAGAGGTTCTACTCCCATTAGCCTTGAACCCGTAGGAACAAGACCCGGACCTCTTTCAACCAGGGAGTTATCCGAGCTATCCCGTGAAGGGCGCCCGGCATCCTTCGTGGGGCTTTCCATTAGGGCAAGACCTAGTTTCCTAACAAGCCCCCCCCATCTGGTCCTAGGGACACAAGACGGAACGGAAGTGGATACGCCACTTACGCGCGTCAACACTCAAGGTGAAGACTACCGATATGACCTCGGTGGGGCCGCCTGGTGATCTAGCACACCTTCTACTAGCTCTGCAGGCCAGCACCCGGGAACTTAATGGCTTCCCTCAACCCCGTCCGAAGACGTACCCAATCTCCCACGGGTATCGGGAACACACTGCCCCCTCGAGACCATCCCAATCAGAACAACTCCCGAAGGAGGGGCTCGGCTGCTCGGCCCGAGGTTCCTCTAGTAACGTCAGAGGTACCACGAGTGCTAAGGGTCCGCAGCGCCCGCACTTTGGCAGCTGAAAGGGACGGATCCCTTCCCCTACGGGAGGTATCTGCCTAAAGTATGAAAGTTGGTATCATCCGTCTACATTTTTGCGCTGTTGATCAGGCGCACATACATAAACCCCAGGGGGTATATTTTGGAAAACGCCTATTTCGAGGTTTTCAGTAAATTGAAAAGCCTGATTTTCCAGTGAAACCTTGATATCAAATTTTTAGATCGAATATATTTCTTCTTTTTTTCCAGGAAAAAAATCAATAATGCCCTATGCACAATTATTTTTATGTTTACTTTCTCTACTAATTTAGTGGTGGTGGTGGTGTTGGTGTTGGTGTTGGTGTTGGTGTTGGTGTTGGTGTTGGTGTTGGTGTTGGTGTTGGTGGTGGTGGTGGTGGTGGTGGTGGTGGTGGTGGTGGTGGTGGTGGTGGTGGTGGTGGTGGTGGTGGTGGTGGTGGTGGTGGTGGTGGTGGCGGTGGTGGTGGTAAACTGAAATTGCGTTTCATTTATGAACGATCACTGACAGCTTTGGTTCTCAGAGTTCCATTTTTATAGCTATAAAGACCCTTAACTCTGCTCAGAGGCTTCAGATTCTATTATGTGCAGTAACCACCGGCTTTACTTCTTTTTCGAAACAAGACAAGGATTTTTAGGCCAAAAAATGGCCACGACCTCCGCAGGTATTAAACCCGCGAGCTCCGGAACCAGAGGCTAGCATGTTACCCCTAGACCACTTGGCAGGGTAGTGTATATGTATATCGGATAGTGCTCAACGACCCCCGCACCTACCTAACTATTCGTAGGTATTTCACCAAAACTTCGATACCAAAAATACGTATTTTCGAACTCCTTGAATAAAACAATAAATAGAAAGAAACATTAATTATTTATTTTTTTCAAAATGTATCTAACGATTTTGATTAAATTATAATCAATTTATTATATTTTCATAGCATATTAAATATATCTTGGCTGGCCCCGTAGCTCAGTCGGTAGAGCACCTGCCTTCCGTGCTAGGGGTCCCGGGTTCGATTCCCGGCGGTGGGAGTGGGCTTTTTCTCCGACCAAGATAATTCCTCACCTTCCCCAGAGTCTAGAATTATGAATGAGAGTGCAAATGTGTGCGTGATCTAATGATTAAAATCCAATGAATACGAATTAACACCGATATGTTCCAAAGGACAACGGCCGCCGACTTAAAGGAGTTTGCTAAATGTAACAGAGAGAGAAAATCTTACTACCCAAAAATACGGACATCAAAGAGTACAATTTGTCAAATATATTTTTTAGAGATATCCATTTCCGAGATTTTTTTGGGAGGATGGGTAGGTGGAGGGGTCATCTTGATCATCAAGAACTATTTGGTTGGAATTTTCTTAAAAATATTTCAATATTTATCAAATGGGAAGAACTTCTTTTCCTTTTTTTATTATTTTTAACCTGGTCATGCAGAGAGAATGCAATTTCAACCATCATATGACCACTGTCTTTACACCTCACTACTTTTACTGTACCTTACGATACAACGAAATACGTGAATGTGGATTGAAAATGTATATGGATCAACAAGAAGTAGCTAGACCAATAAGCTTTTCTACGAATAGTTTATAGAGGTGTGAGTACAAAATGTTGGAATACAAGGCATGAGAAGTTCTTACTTCCAATCGTAAGAACTATTGCAGGTTTATTTCTACAAACGATAGCCAGCTTAATTTGGTAAGTCCTTTCAATCGTACTTAGGTACAAAGTACCTTTACACCAAACCTGTATGAACAACCAGGAACATGAAGCCATAAAATGATGGAAGAACGACTACTATGCTATTTGTTTGACATTACTCTTTGGATTGTCTTTCCTTATTTGCGCATAAAGAACTACAGAATTTATCTCTTCCGACCTTTCAGTCACCAAGGTAAATAAATACCACAGCGGATATTTAATAACACGTCATATATTTCCATCGTAGGTCTAAAACAAAATCCCGGTACTTATAGAAAGAGGTACAGTTGACCAGCACTAGGGCCTCTCTGGAGAGAGAGAGAGAGAGAGAGAGAGAGAGAGAGAGAGAGAGAGAGAGAGAGAGAGAGAGAGAGAGAAAGGGTACAAGAATGTAATGTAGAAGGCCGTCCGCAACTCACTGAGCCACTACGTCCCGTACTTAAAGCTGTGTAAAATAGAGAATATATCCGTATCAGGGAGTCCATAAATACGAAAGTAGATTCAAAACGTCTAAATATCTCATTTAAATAAATACATATTTTGTTTGTAAATGGCGCTATCATGATAACAGCGCCGTCCCTGTGCCAGAATTTCGAGCCAAGGGGCTTCGTTGACATGCCAGCAAATTTACTGACATGGGGCTATTGCATTTAAGCACACTTAAAATCCATCGTCCTGGGCCGAATTTGAACCCGTGATTTTGGGACTAGTGGACCAAGCGCCTAAACAACTGAATCACGCAGAATATGTGCTTCGAATGGCATATATCAACACATATCCAAAAGTAAGAAGTGCACACAATATTTATGGTAGAGATGTTCTTCTTTAAGACAACCGAAATGTGCTGGAAAGCAAAAGGTATTGAGAAACACAACGGTTGCTTTCCATGTATGCGTATAGTACAATACAACTTAACCATGTGTAGTGTTTAACGCCCGCTTTTACTACATATGGTACCGCAGGCGGTGACACTGATGATACATGAGATGAAGTTGGAGCACCGGTGGAATGAGATGGCGGGGGAAACCGGAGGTCCCGGAGAAAACCCGCCCCAGCGCCGTGTTGTCCACCACAAATCTCACTTTGCGGTCGCCTGGGATCGAACCCGGGCCGCCTTGGTGAGAGCCAAGCGGTCTAACCACTGAGCCACGGCGCGGCCGAACACAACTTTACCAATTAGGGCCAAACGAAACAGGCACAGTATAATGTGTATAGTTAAAACATATTTTGTCAAAAAATTTATTAAACATTTTTAAGTTCTTTTTCATTTCAAAACAAAATAAACTACCTCTGAGGTCTGAGGGTAGCGTGCTGGCCTCCAAATCCAGAGACCCGACTGGACTGTGGGTATTTTTCCTTAGCCAGGATCATTCCCTAATCTTCCTATTCCGAAAGAAGGAGAATGTATGAATGAATTTAAAGTTCATAATTAGAACCGAAAGTGACACAAATATGAAAAACGACTGATAAGAAACTGTTTACCAAAACGTCAACGCCGATGTGATTTACGATGTTAAAGGCGGCATATAAATGGAGCCAAGAAGATAGTGATGTGTTACAGTCATATTACTTTTTCTATCTACTATCTCTTTTTCTGTAGCTTCTACAAACTATTCTTAGAAAGCTTATTTTTCTATTTACTTCAAGATAATCGAGATCAATAATAGAGAAATGGTTTCACTATGCATTCCTTTGTAGCTATAATGGAAATAGAGAAACACGAAATAGATTTGCAGAAGTAGATACTTTCTATAGGGGGCCTTGAGTTCCATACTCTCCATTACATCACGAGAAACAGCTGAATAGCGATAGTATTTTAAAAATGAGAAAGTATGGAAACATTCATACATAACTCTCGGATATCTCGGAAATGGCTGATGACTCAGGTCACTTGGAGCAAATAGCGCGTTTTAAAGACATCTATATATTTTGTGTTGTATGTTCTTGTGTAATTCTTAATGTAACTGGTTACATAAAAGTAGACTTTTATTCCGAAAAAAGATAATTTACAGACTACCCCCAGAAAATTTAAATTAATCATTTTATTTATCTGGTATTTTGATCAAAATAGATATATAATTTTTGAGAAAACAAAAAAAATTGACATTTTTTTTCTACACAAGGGTGTACTCCCCTATTCCCAATGCCTAATAAAAGCCTTTCTAGGAATGTTCAATTTAATTACTTTTATGTAAATGGAAGAATAGGCTTAGTTGCTTTAGTGTGTCGAAAAGCCATGTGAATGTAACAAATAAGATTACTCAAATCGGTTTAGCGCTCATTGTTACTACGATAATTGGAAAGAAACTTTGGAAAGCGAATGTGTGTATGTAGTGTTTAACGCCCGCTTTTACTACATACGGCACCGCAGGCGGTGACACTGATGATACATGAGATGAAGATGGAGCATCGGTGGAATGAGATGGCGGGGGAAACCGGAGGTCCCGGAGAAAACCCGCCCCAGCGCCGTGTTGTCCACCACAAATCTCACTTTGCCGTCGCCTGGGATCGAACCCGGGCTGCCTTGGTGAGAGCCAAGCGGTCTAACCACTGAGCCAGGGCGCGGCCTTGGAAAGCAAACATTCTAGGTCTATGTTTGAGTCATCTTCCCGGCAATTTTCTACTTGTGTATGAGGACTCAAGACGCTCCTGGCGGAATTTCAACAACAGACTTCCCGTTCACCAGTCCGTGCCTTAACGACCTCGGCTAACCGTATCGGTAGATTCCCGAGAGCTTATCTGCCTATATACGTTTTGCCATGTGTACAAACAAAAGAGAACAAGCAAAAGGAACAGTCTGTGCTGAATGTTCGGTTTGAAAAAGCTATTATCTTAGAAAATAGGAAGCCATATCTCTTGATCTCTAAATTATTTAACTGTTCTTGATTAGTAAGATTTTATTTGTTAACTGCACAAATAAACGAATGAAAAAAAGAACAATTTCTGCAGACAGTAAAACATTGGGCGGCTTCTATGTACAAAAAACCAATTTTTATGTAGTTTTATGAGGTAGCATTTTTAGTGTATGAGAAGCATTACGAAAGTTATTCTACAAATTAGTTTTGACCCCTCTGCATGTTCAGTGTTTCTTCCTTTCAACCCTCTGTGGCTGCCATTCGACCTCATTTCTATACTTTGTGATGCAGGTGGCATATTAAACGGACTCATTGCACGACTGCCACTGCTGGTTTGGGGTAAGGTTTATGGTTCAAATTCCAGTCACTTCAGGTACCTGAATCAATGCTTCATACAATTTATCAGATAGTTTATCATAAATGCACTCAATCATTCGGTTATAGCTGTTTAAAGTTAACAGAAAGAGAAAGTGCCAAATCTTCGTGCAAAAAAGACGTCGCTTATGCTAATTAAAATTAATGAGTAATTGAATTTAGCTTTTGAAATAGGCTCCTCCCCAAATTATTATATTTCAATTCTACATAAAAAAAATCATCCACAGTTTCTAGATAAAAATGATAGGTAGCTAAATCTTTTTATAGATAATACTTTAATATATAGTTTATTCTTTATATTTTTTATTTCGAAATTATGCTAGCTAATAACCTCCAGTAACTTATAAATAATTCAATTTAAGATCTGGAAATCACTCAAGAAACTTGCATTACATCAACCATAACTTACTAATGGCCACGCCCCCTGAATATAAACGAGAAGTTTATCTTCAATTGTAATACAGCTCCGGTATTCACAAAACGAGTCATTAAGCATATGCAGCAATTAAGTGAAGTGAAACCGCCGATAGAATCCAATGAAATAATGGGCATAACTTTATGTTCAAGCACCACTAGTTGAAAACTATTGCTTCCGTGATTCTCGTGTTCTTACCTTGAGAATACAGGGGAAACTCCCCATCACTGTGGCTGTGGGTCAACATTCTCACTCTGTAGTCCGCAATGATTACAGAAACACTACAACCAGTTTTTCACAGTTTAACACGACACAATTCGCAAGTTACTTGAACGTTAAGACACTTAACGAAAATTGCGAGCCACCGAAAAGAAACACGAAGGCTACACATATCGAATAATGAGCACTATACGGCAGTGACTTGGTTTTTGTTGTTATTGGTGTTTACCGCGGAGAGGTAGCACACAACAGGCTGTTATATACCACACAAAATTTTAACAGGAAACGTTCGATGTGTATTTAGAATTCCTTGTGTATTATTGCCGAAACCTCATCCTCCATACGCGTCGCACATTTTTCAGTTGCGAACCTGCAATACCGTTCGCCCGCACGTTCAGTTGTCGGCGCCGCGTCGCCTTCAACTTGCTCTTGAAAACCCTCCCTTTCCCGCTCCGTGCACGGCGGTGAAGGCGCATGCGCGATAACTAACTGCGAGCCCAGCCCACTTCACGATTAACAAGTGCGGAATCACACCAGCTTTTTCAAGAGCATTGTGGAGCCGTGCACAAAGGACTATGTGATGTTTAAACCTCTACAAGAGAATGTGTCGTTATCAGACCAAATCCCTGATCAAAGTCAGCAGCAAGAAGTACCCGTAGTCTAGCTTCAACATGTCTCCTTATGCAAAACAGCACCCTGCGTCTACCTTTTTCTGAAAGAACCACAACACGAAGCGCGCAATTTCCGACTAATTTACTTATTTTTCTGGTTTGCATTTTAACCCAACATTTCGAATAATGCTCTAAAATCTTCTTTGATGCAAGTACAGCCAATTTCGCAGCTATTTTTCCTGTTAATATATATCAGGGATACGATGTTTGCGAGATATTTTCTGAAATCAAACAAAAATGAACCTATCTATAATAATAAATATAGAAATTATATGTCAAAACATCGCCATTAAATGGCTCCAACTACTGCCATATATCTAGTATTTATTTGTTTTTTAATTGATTTATTGATTCAATGCTGTTTGATGTGTTTAAAATGTTAATGCACACATCATTGCTTAAGTTCTTGACTTGTAAATAACAGGGTTGAAAGTTGAATTTGTAAACACTATAGACAAGGCAAAATGAAATTAGGTTGAAGTGTTACTGAGCTATAGGCAATGACATCTTAGATTAAGATTTCCCATCCCTCGTGCATTTTTTTTCATAAAGTACTAAGTTCTATGGACTCTATGCGCTCATTTGAGCATCATTTCACCCCTTCCACTCATCCTCCGATATGACTTAACGTTGGAGGACGTAAATTAAAAAAAACTGTTTGCCGGGTCTTAGATTGATCAAAAGGTTTATGTATGTGCAGATTTACACAAGGATTGCAGGACCCTTCGTGGTCCTGTGATGTCTACCTACAAGAAGGCAAGCAGGGTCTGAACAGGGAGAGGGGTTTGAGCTGTTTATCTGCTCTGGTAGTGGATCTGTTTACTACAAAATGAGTGTTTGAGAGGTGGATCACCCATGCTGCCAGAATGCTCGTTTCAGTAACTGCAGTGATAGTTGTGCACCGGTGAGTCATGTGACAACACTATGAATTTTAGATGAGTGTAGCATCCTTATCAAATCCGGAAGGCCAGCATAAACATGATGCGGTCAACAAAAGTGATTAAGTTACAGATTCCTTTGCCTTGCCTTATGTTGGGTAGACAGTAGGAGTAGAATTTTGTTCACATAGGCCAAATTGGTTTAATATAAGGTAAAGTACATATAAAAACACCACACAAGACCTTACATGACTCGTGCTCCAAAAGTTACCCATGGGAAGGAGGCCGGAGGAGACGCTCCAAAGGAGACCTGTTCAAGGAGACGACGTGCGCAAGCGTGAACGAGAGACACTAACGTTTTCCGACACCTCACAAGCTCCCCCACAAGCCCTGAACCCTGGGGATCACCTTAGGGGAAGGCTGCTCAATGAGCACGCGGAGGGCTGGCCCGTGAGTAGTGCGAGTGATGCCAGGGGAAAAGTTTACAAAACGCAACTTCACCGCCTAGCCGCAACACGCCGAACACCGTCACTGGTCCTTCACACAGGAGCAGGAAATTCTTGGAAGGAAACTCATGGTAGAAATGAATCACTCCAAAATTACCTACCACCAGGGGAAAACACAGAAAATCTATTATCAGAAGGGAGGTCACTGGAAATTGAAGCCGAGGCCTTCTGAAAGTGAACTGCATACGTTTATCACGGTCATTGCGTAGTTGTATGTTAAGTTGAGACAGATGATCTTTTGTCACTCCACAGAGAACTTGCTTAGCAATCCACAAAACAAATCCTTTTAATTACATTATTTCTTTACTGTATTATATTAAAGCTGGGTAAACACGCCGAATATCTACTAATAATTTCAATTATTTCTATGAAATAAGCATATAAAAGTATTATAAAGCTATACTCGTATTTATGATTAACACTGAGTGAAAAGAGGAAAATTTGACATCTGTTTCAAATGTACGAAATTCATCTTTTTAATTTGCCTATTTTTACAACTGCATATGTTATTCCGTAATGGGGTTACTTTCCTATTACTTTCTTTTAAAATACACGGTTCGCAATTTTTCAGTGTCAAAATAAAAAACTAGGCAAAACACGATGCAAAACCTTTACACTCAATACTCCAAACACCACAAAATAATTCCTGCAATCAAAAGGAATATCTTCAGTTGGTTCATTGCAGGTGTCACATTCACCCTTTCCCAAAAAGAAATTTTACATGCTGAACCCATTTTATGTAACCTTTGCAATTACAAAACACTAAATACACTGATTATTTCTATATTTTTGTGGCTACCGTAAATTTGAGATTACAATTCCACAGGTGAAAAGTGGTGGTACTAATTCTCATTTTTCTAGTGGTGCTGAACATCCAACTCTTTTTCCTATTAGATGATTACAGGTACAACGCTTTACCAGGCAATATTTTCTATCCGGTCTCTCTTTTGCCTGCCTGCCCCCCTCCCTCCCTCTGTCCTCTCCTCATAGCATCTCCAAGGAAAGTAACGAGCGACCATGTTTACTTTGCTCTCTGCATTTGGAATTTTTGCGACAACTGTGGTAGAATCAAACAGAACTACTTCTGGATAGGTTGTGCCAGACTGAAAAATCCAATGCCACGCATATCCCGGTCTCCGTACGTTGCTTTTAACCAGTGAGCTACCATGGCCAACATGCCAGCATGATATTAAATTCTTCAACTCCCTTCTCGAGTCAGTTCATATCCCGGCTATGGCATGGATTTTTCAGTCTGACTCTACCTATTCAAACCTTAGCCTACACAGGGCTAATTTGGAACGATTAATTTCCAGAACTAGTTCTTTTAACCTGTTGTTTTGCAGTGCATTACAAAATGTCCCCTAGTTTGCCCAAGATTGATCACATCTCCCACTTTACGGTACTCTTTCCTAAAAAACGAGAATTCGTGCAATGGATAAATACCTCATATTTACACAATTCTCCTCTATAGCATCTAGCTTTCACTTGTTTTGTGAGGTCTTCCACAATACCATTGCATATTGCCCCCCCCCCCCCCATTTATACCCTGCCTTTAACTGGCAATAGTCATATCGGCGGCCGTTCTGCTTTGGAACATACCGAAGGTTTTAACTCGTATTCGTTATGTGTTTTAATCATTAGATCACTCGCATATTCGCACTCATTCATACTTCCAGACTCTGGAGAAGATGAGAAATTATCTTGGTCGGTCAAAAATACAAATAGTTGGTGGGCGGATTTGGAAAGAATGATATTAAAGATAGGCATGGGAGATCTATGGAGAGCATAGGAGACAAATTATAACGGTTTTTGGAAGGAAGTGAGAACTAGACTACAAGACATAGATAGGCAAGAGATATGGGAAAATATAGAAGAAAAGAAATCTTTGAAATTTTATAAGCAATTAAAGACAGAATGGGGTAGGGAAAAATATATAGATCAATGTGGCAAAACTGGAAGAGAAGGCATAGCATGGATGAGAGTAGGAATATTATACTTAAAAGGGTTGAGAAGAAATGAGGCAGGAATATGTGAATTTTGTGGAGATGAAGAAATCACTGATCATTACCTAATAGAATGCAAGGAGCTAACAAATTACAGGAGAAAAATATGGGATAAGAAATGGGACAGTGTAAGTAAAGAGATATTGGCGGTACACATGTTAACGGGGATGGGAGAAAAGAAAAATAGATGTATAGGAGATTTCTTATATATGATAGGAGAAAGGTGCATTAGGATAAAAGAAGAAAAGGTCAAGAAGAAATGACATCAAGCTGCTCAGGAAAACCAAAGGCTTATAGCCAGGGGACCTGAGTCAACAAGTAAATCTTAGGTCAACAATTTCATGTATTTGTACAGGAGGTATAATACAGCATGTTCTATGTTAAATTTTATTGTACGGAATTTGTAATGGATACTGTACAAATAAATATCAAATATCTTGGTCGGAGAAAAATCCCACCCCCTCCGTTATTATTATTATTATTATTATTATTATTATTATTATTATTATTATTATTATTATTATTATTATTATTATTATTATTATTATTATTATTATTATTATTATTATTATTATTATTATTATTATTATTATTATTATTATTATTATTATTATTATTATTATTATTATTATTATTTATAAGGGCGCTCAACTACGGCGGTCATCAGCGCCCTTTAAAAAATTAGTCATGGCAAAAGCCAGATATAAAACTTTCTAAAAACTATACAAGTGTAACAAAACCTATTAAAATACACGTACATAAAAAACATCAATCCAAACCTACTAAAAATTTCGTTTACTAAATCCTAAACTCTAAACTAGGCAAGAATCTAAAAACCTTCTCCACGGGTCTCCACGCACGGCCTACACGTGGGTGGGACTGTTGACCGTCTCGCTCAACCACGAAGAGGAGCCCACACGAGGGAGACTGTTGGCTCGGGACCCCGGGTGCGCCAAATCCGTACCTATCGAAGTAGGCCCCTGGGGGACCCCACCGCCGGGAATCGAACCCGGGACCCCCAACACGGTAGGCAGGTGCTCTACCGCCTGAGTCACCTTGTACGCCAGCCATTATATTAATTGTTTGTCCTTGATAATGAAACAGTTTCGATATTCTATTGTCAAAACCCTATTTCAGGTTATTTAATCTAAACAAAATGAAAGATTCAGAATTTGGCCGATGATAATTACTGCGTACATCAAGATCAAGTAAATCGTTTACCTTACTTGAAAAAAGTGTGCACTTTCTATTTTACTGGTGCGTAAATCAACTTGCAGTTGCTTTTTATAGGTGTCCTCACATCTTGTTTAAGCCTTTGAAGGTATCTTGTATGTGATGTTTCTCTAATGCTTACTCGTCCAAGATAGTAAGCTTCGCCTGCTTCTCTGAATGTTGTAAGCCAAGCGTATAATTAGCTTCTGTTGGGCCGCACCAGCGACAAGCCTCTCTTGTGATGGCGCAGAATATATAGCACGTTATTTTCTCTCAACTCTTCTTTCAATGTAGTTCAAATTATCAGACTTATGTTTCAGGATGCTTCTTAACATGTGCCAAATGCCAATGAATGAGATTCCTTGAAACAAGCAACCCACTGCAGATCGGGAGGGAATTTCCGCAGGAGTAAATTACACAGCTGTCTAGTTAGACAAGATTTAACCCCTACACGCCCTGGGAATATTTGTGTATATTATTATGTCCTGGGATTCTCAACATAAATAACATATACTTGCCAACTTCCTGAAATTGACACCCACAAAATGTTCCTTAATCCAGCAAACTGTAATAACTTACGCGACAACATGACATTTAGAGTACATAAAATTCCAACACAATAAATGTCCAATAAAATAAACGAGAATTCTGCGTTATGAGTACTGCTCCTTATTTAACATGTGCTGAAATTCATAACAGACATGTGTAAAACAAAAAACACCAGTTACCAAGCTATAAACAGATTTCTGCTCCACTTTAATATGCTTTAGTGAGTGAGTGAGTGTGTGGTGTTTTAGGGCCCGTCGACAACAAGGTCATTTGGGCCCGAAGTCAATACTAAAACCTACACAAATTTAGCTAAAAAGGTAAAATAAAATAAAAACATTCAACCATTAAAAGGACATAAAAACCATCTAAAAACTAATAATTTAAAATCTCTAAAATTAATAAATATAAAATACAAGTCAGATTACATTAACTATACATAAACACTCATAATTATAATCGTATACCCCTAAATATGTAAGATTATCTTCTTCTTCTTCTTCTTCTTCTTCTTCTTCTTCTTCTTCTTCTTCTTCTTCACGGTTTGGGCGTCAACCCGTTCGACTCCAAATAACTGATAACATCGCTTCTTGCGTCTTAAGGGATAACACACCTTGTGGCTTATAATTTATAGCTGTTTTAGGTATCCCATTGTTTGGGCTTGTCTAAGTGCAACTTCCAATTTTCTTTATGCTTCTTTATGCTTCACGTCAACAGGCATAAAAGTTTCGGCACAAATAAGAGAACAGTCGGCGGATAAAGTTTCATGGGAATAATGAGCCTTGCTAAGTAGTTAACGATAGCGCGTTAAGAATAAACAAGCGCCGGCGGGCAGCGATAACTGACGTAAAGGTTTCGCCGGCATAGATTAAGTTACGTTTCTCGAAGGTGATAGAATATTCGGATTACGTCATTAGATGCCTTGTTTTCCAGAAACATCTAGTGATTGACAGAACAGTCTGGATATCACGAAAGTGATATATAAGCGATTGTGACACGCCAGCAGGACAGTTTTTGTGAAACAGTGTTGTGAAATGAGAGACAGCCAGCTGTGTTGTTGTAACGAGAGCTAAGGATGTAATCTGCTGTCACTGTTTGTTATTGTGATCGACCTTGGTAGACTAATGGTGTATGTAACGTAATGCTGCTGTAATCTATAAGAGTATTTCTACGGAAATAAAGGAGATTTTTAATTTCTGCAACTCGGCCTTTTAATTCTACGAACCGACCAAAGTCACATTATATTATTTAGTTCTTCTACTTTTAATTTTTCACGAATACTTAAATTTGTCTTTTTGTTTAATAATTTTTTATATCCTGCTATGGACCTCAAAATCTCATTTACGCTGCTTGTATTTTTTGCAACTGTTGGTTTGTGTTAGTCCATGGTTTAGACCCATATATGACAGTAGGTATTGCCTACAGTCTGATTTTTAAAAGAAGATACGTTAAGGTCATCTGTTTCTCCACGTGAGCTTCCGCAATGTTGCCCAACAGCAGACAGAAAGTAATGCAGATCCCCTTTCTTTATCCTCTCAACACTCGAAACATAAACAAGGGTTCGAGCTATCTGACTATGTGATTCACCAGTGTAACCAATCTGGCAAACTTTGTTTACGTTACCATAACAACGACTTTTTCCTCTTACCCTTCGCGCCCCTTGCTTGATAACCTTCGCGTATCTTCTTTTAAAAATCAGACTGTAGCACTTATACAGTTTAATTAATGATTCTGGTCTTACCTTGCTGTTTAAATGTCAATCTTAATGTACTTCGCTGATATGTGATATTTTGCACCCAAGAAAATTATATGTTGAAACTTTTCCAGAATTGTATTTTACGATACTATCTTTGAGCGAACTGATATACACCTTTAAATTCCGTTATTTTTGTTTTCTCTGTTGATGTTTTCATATTAAAATTAAGTACATTTTTGTTCAAAATATGTTATCTTTTGCAGTTCATCTTCAGTTGTTGTCAGCAAGATCATCTGCAAATAAAATAGTTTTTACTTTTGTTATCTCTAACCCAATGCCCCCTGTAGTCTTATTTATCTATAATCGTGTTACTTCGTCCGTGCAAACATTAAAAAGTACTACTGATAGAGGGCAAACCTGTCTAACTCCACCTGTAATTGTAACTCACTCTCACTGGTTTATTTTAATCTTTGTTCCTTTATAGAATTTTTGTATTAAGTGCAATGGTATTCCATAGTTCTGCCCATGATACCTTATCAAATGCTTTCTTATAGTTGACAAATAATATGTGTGTTATCAGATTATCATAATAAAACTAAGATCAGCAATTTACGTACAAGTTGGCTTAACAATTTCACGTTATCCATCACTGAAGTTCGCACCCATTTGCTGCTCATTGGTTAATAGAAGTCATTCCTGAAGTAAAGAAATTTTAAATCGTCATGCTATGGATTTTGATGCAACCCACTGAAAAGGAAACATGATTGTGATGAACAACAGACACACAGATAAGATTTCGCTATCATAACACGGTATATTCACTCTTTAATCTTAAGATACAGTGCAATGGTTTGTCACATGTGTAGCAAAACTTTGATGCACTAAATCTGCCCACGATGCAGCAAAACCACTTTTTTTGGCACAAAGCCGTAAGATGGTCTCCACTTCCATACATTTACGGCCAAATCGTAGACGTTCACATGTACGTAACATCCACACAATAACTCCATGGTTTGCACAAGAGGTTTAAATTTAGCAGAAGAACCGAAAGTATTTCTGAGGTTTAAAAATACGCAGAACCAAAAAGACAGATTATTATAATAAAATGCAAAATAAATAAAAGAATAAGATAAATCATGGAATCTTACTGGGAAAGATTCACAAAAGAAATGGATTCATATATGTACATAACATACATGAGCATGTATATGGTGCTCAGAGAAAAGTATGTAATATGATGGAAAATAAAAAAGGTGAAATAAATTAATCTGTTTTACAACAATTAATGAGAAAAATAATATTTTCTAGAAATATTTATTGATAAAATGAAAATATCTCAGATCTTGAACATCTGGTGGAAAATCTTGGTTTCCAAATTTTTTGATGGAAAGGGCAAGTTACAGAGAAAGTAATTAGCAGGTCTGGCTTTAGCGCATACGCTGCCGCACAAAAGCATCTCCGATTCGGAACACACACACAAAAAAAAAAAGTTAAATTACCTGCTTTATTTCCTTACATTTATGAGGAATCCTGAAGCAATTCTTTTTGATAGCTTCCTGGCAGAGAGGCTGGAAGACGAGAGATCAACCGCAAATCTCTGAACCGCAAACAGAGGCGTATGTTATTCTTTTGGGGAAACCACAGGAGAAACTGATCCCAACTGTTCCCAAGGTAAACACTGCCATGGATCTTGTAAACATCAATCTCAAACGGATGTAACTGTCAAATAACGTTTCTCTACATCTCTAATGACTATCAGTCTCTTCGACGGGAAACTATTACCTCAGGGTTCACGTTCCTGGAGCAAATTGCATCAATATTTGCACATGTGTTTATCACGTACACAGGTTTAAGATCATTACATGCGACAGAAGAGCACAATGTAATTAGGTTTGTAGTTATCGATAAAACTTAGACACCAATCTCTTGCAGAACTGACTCTCTTTTGGTCTTTATGACTGGGCTTGTTAGTCCATTATTAATTTATACCAAGCTACAGACTAAGTTGACTTCGAACACTTACTCGTCACATAGCCACAACTACAACAGTTACTACAAAGCAATAAATAATTCTTATAGTCCATGTAACGTTCTTTTTGTATTAGGAACCTAGGCATATAAGGATCCGTCTATCGCTGGAAGTATAGCCCATTTTCTGATTAAACTGACATCGCAATGCTCCTAATTTCATGCAACCCCTCCACTCGCCACTCCTTCACTGGTTGGAGTACTCTCTTGCTACTTCTATTCCATCAAATAGGAATCGATTCATATCTAACATAAGCCATTCAAATACATTTCGCAACGCAGAGAAAACAGTTGCTAGGAAACTTGGTTCCACTCTACTGTTGTGAACACCTTAATTGCGATGTCAGTATAGTTTAAAAATGGACATTAGAGAGTCAGCAAATACATTGGGTTAAGTGAACGGTACTGAGTGTAGCTCAGTTGTGAGTTCTGACTCAGCAGCAGTTCAACAGCTGCGTTTTTTCAAGTGTGTTCGAAAAATTACTGCATGTGAATAGTAGTTTCAGTTCCAAGTATGGCATTTATAATTTTACATTTACCTGCGCTGTTCAAGAAACACAACGTATTATTTACATTTCTATAAAATGTTAGCGATGCATTGATCTCGGGATATCAGCTTTCGATATAGGGTAAGGGAGTAGAAGTGCACATATGGAGCACAATGTGGAGCACTACATCGCAAGGAGGAGACCCGAAGAACGACCAGATCCGAAAGGCAATGATGTGCAAGGAGGACTAGTTAGGATTCTCAAGAAAATCTCCCATCTTAACTAACCTTTACGGGAATAAAGTTAATTCGTTATTTTTTATTTTCTTCGAAATGATTGCTGATTTGATTAAAATATCATATGTTTAAGACACCATTGTATTACCTGGATCTTAAAACATTTAATTCCTGTGATATCTTGATTTAAAATTCATAAATAAAATGCTAGTGCATTGCACTACAAGTGAGAATTTGATGCATTCACACATCTTTCTCTACTAATAACAATTTGTCCATATACCCTTTATAATCGTATGCCTGTATTACACATATACATTTAGTCTAATTTCCATGTTATCCTACGATTATATATCTTTCTGGGTATGATTTCAAATTCTGGTCGCGTATATACCGGCTGGGACGAGTCGAGGGCGTTGACCATGTCCCACCCTCCAGTACTGCACACTCATGATGCTTGTGATGAACAGTGATCGAGGACGCAACTGCCGGGAGATAGGTCTTGGCACAGAAAGGATATTGCACCACGGGGTTAGTTTTATATGTAAAGTACTTAGTTTCAATGCGCAAAGACCACCAAATGTTTATTTTGTGAAGGAAAGGAAGAGACAAGGAAATAAAGAAATAAAGGTTTCATAAACGTTCAAAGATCATTAAAAAGAAGCAAAGAAAGATGCAGGAAACAAAAATAAATGCATGCTTTGTGACAATTGAACTCTTGCTTGGTATAAAACCAAGATATCTATTAGATACTGCTCCTCTTAAATTCGACAAAAACATAAGGAATGGTAATAATTATTTAAAAGTCTATGGATTACTTGTTCTATAATTAGCTAACATATGAAGGTTGCTTGAAAATAAATGGAAAAGTAGGGCTTCACAATTTTATTCACTTGTCTTAAAGTGCTAAATTTGGCTTCATATTGCTTTTTTTTAAATAAAACATTTGAAGAGTACGAAGTGAAGCTTTCCGTTAAAATCTTGAGTCCCTTCACTTGCTTACTCTTTCGAAACAAATGACTGAAGCCTCTGAACGTGACATGTAAAGACACATCGTTGTAGATAAGCCACTGGTGAACTGTTTATTAGCATATTGCAGTAACGTTGATCAAAATCTTAACTCAGGAAAGGACAAATGCCGCTGAAAGTGAAGCATCTCCTGCCTGCAAGGCCTGCAGATAAGGCTTGTTAACGGGCAGTTTAGGCCGGGATTAACATCTAGAATCACGGCGCTCGTTCTGACTGTAATACATTTCCATTTCTGGCTCTCTACATGGTCGAATGATCAGCACTTCTGCTTCTCATCACTGAAGTCCTGCATTCGATTTCCGTTTAAGATAAGGGAATTTGTCTTTATATAAAGTTTTGGAAATTATAAGTATGTACGAATAAAAGCATAGTTCAGCGACATGCTAACCCCATTAGTTGTTTACCTCGACAAAGCCCCCTGACATGTTCATTGAAGTTAATCCATACGGGGATGGGAGAACGTTAGTATTTCCCTTTACTTGTCCGGTTAATCAATTTTCTGTCCATCTGATGGGCACAGTACATTTTTTTATCATTTTATTCCGATATCTCGTGCTTGGGTTGGCAACTTGGCTAAATACGCGTTTGATTATTCTTCCTGGGTTTTCCCTTATTCGTATACGCAACAGATAGAGTAATCACGCCGAGCAAAGGTGGCACAGATGGCAGCGCAAGACTCGCATTCTATAGCCGACCGTCCTCTGCTATGGATTTTTTCGGCAGTTTCTCCAGCTCCCAAGGTGATCTGACCCTCCATTTAATACCACTTCTCTTTTTTTTCACCTTTCATCTGATTGAATTGTTTCAGAGCCACGCCATGGCTGAGTGGTTAGACCGCTTGGCTCTTACCAAGGAGGCCCGGGTTCGATCCCATGCGACCGCAAAGTGAGATTTGTGGTGGACAACATGGCGCTGGGGCGGGTTTTCTCTGTTTTTTGTTGTTGTTGTAATTTACGTCCTCCAACCTTAAGTCATATCGGACTATGAATGAAATGGGTTAAATGATGCTTTACAAGTTCGAATCTCGATCAGGGTGAGTTACCTGGATAATGTTTTTCCCGGGGTTTTCCCTTATCCTGAATGTCAGGTAACTCTAAGCTCCATGGACCCCGGACGCATTGAGCATCATTTTCACCCATTTCATTCATCGTCCGATATGACTAAATGTTGGAGGACGTTAATTACAAAAAACAAAAACAACAACAATGAAACTACTACATTAAACTAACAGAATACAATAAGATTGAATGTTAGTGCGAAAAATTATGACCGTAAAAAACGATCATTCTTTATTGAACAGCCCTCGTACTAACTACGTGAATTAGGATCTTACCTTAAGCTCAAGAAATCGTTCTGAAAAGTGATCTTCAAACACCCTGATCGTGAATAAAACAACTTAAGAATGCTACTTCACCGCAACTAACTTCATAATAGCTACAAGTTCACTGTGTTCACCTGGTACTTCCTCCTACTTATTCACAAGATTTCCGAGGGAGTGCATTAGCTCACGGAGCAGAAAATCTACTATCCGAAATTAGGCACCTATCCGAAACGTGGTGCCCTTACCCTATACTTTAGCGAGATCTAGGTATGTATGTTGTACACTGACATTCTGTCTATCTTATGGTTCATCACCTATTCAAAAGTGCTTCAAAATGAAAAGGTCTTCAGAGGATAGATTCTCCCATAAAATTCAAAAAATGCATTCAAGTATCATGAATATATATATATATATATATATATATATATATATATATATATATATATATACTAATCTAATCAAGACTTTAGTGAATTTTTGAAAATAAAATCCACATTTACGAACATTTTTAAATATAAAGGATAGATCTTTTCCTTTTGAGTTATGGCGTTCATAGTCATACGGGTGTTCATATACATATACTTTCCACCAAAAATACCTTATATGTATTCAAGGAACTCGAAAGATACATTCCTGTTGAAATCTTGGTATCGAATTTTTGGGCGAAATATCATATTTCCTCTACTTACTGTATGTACATAGAAAAAAGTAAAAATCAGTTTAATTGAAGTTGGAAAAGAATGATATCTATTGTACTTGAATTTTTAATGTACAAAGTAAGTTCTGGTGTCTTTTACGGCGAGGTAGTGGTAAATCCAGCCAAGTGCATTGCTTCTTGCAAGCCCATCATCTCTCTCTGCGGGTGATTTATTACTTGGCCAATCATATTCATTATTCTCACTAGGTAGCGGCAACTAGTAATCACTGATAGTAACTCGTATGCTGCCTTTAAATTAACACATTTCAGCAACACAGGCCAGATGCACAAGGTATATATTTACGGATTACAGCGCAAATGTTCACGAAAAAGAGTGTTTGTTTATTACACGTATAAACTGCAGGATTTACTGAGAAAAACATACTTCGTGATAAACCTGAAAATTAAAAGCAGCGATAAATTCGCAAGCAATGTGTTTACGAGGAGAGACTTTTGTGCCATAACTTTTCATGCACGACTTCTATGATTAAGAGCAAACGATCTACAAGAAACATAATGGATTCACGTCTTTTCTTTTCAAAGTATCCTTACTTTGCAGTGATTTGAAAATTTCTTGAAAGAACCATAAAAAAGCTAATAAAATACAGAAGATTTATGCTTAATAAAATTGTACGGCTGACCATTATTCATTGTTTTGTCTGTTCATATCTGCAGTATTTCTATGTACAAATAACTTATTTCTAGTACTAGTTCAGTTTATGAAATAATTTTGTATAAAGAACACAACTTCATTCTCTCTTCGTGTATTTTCTTTCAACCAGATATTCCTACTCTACGTTACTCTGATTAGAAAACTTTTTTTACAAAATTATTACATAATAAGCTGGTATTACGATATTAAAAATGGTAGCTCTTTTTCTTAATTTACGTCCTCCAACGTTAAGTCATATCGTACGATGAATGAAATGGGTGAAATGATGCTCAAATGAGTCCGAGGTCTATGGAGCTTAAGAGTTACCCGACATTTGTCTTCCAGGATAAGGGAAAATCTCGGAAAAAACCTTATCCAGGTAAGTCACCCTGACCGAGATTCGAACTCGGGACCTCTTGAATGTGAGGCAGAAACGCTGCCATCTACGCTACCGAGGTGGGCCAAAAATGGCAGCATGGTCAGTCTAAAATTTCTCAATGATCCGCAGGTGACCGAAGTATTTCCAAATTAGCTTTGAAAACCATCTAGCGATCTTTCATAAAATTTGTTCAATAAATAGTGATTGTTCAAGAGTTATGGTAGACAACTATTTGTTGATAGCTGTTTGTGAAAAGTGTGAGGAATATAGAATACTGTGAGATTATAAATAAAAAGCATTTCGTAAAAATTAATGAATAACTTATTATCTTAAAAGTTAACATGTATTTTAAACAAAGCATTGCTTCCTCTTGATTGCTAATGTTTCATTTCTGCTCCTTATATTTAGCATTCTGGGGAATTATAATGTATTACTAGTTATTATCCTTCATTGCCTTTTCCCTTATTTTTCCAAATTTGTTCCACATTTCTTTCAACATTTTGGACCTTATTTTTCCTAAATATTAACCTGCTTTCTCCACATATTCGCTCGATCTTCAGTTAGAAATCTTCCTAATTTTTAGCTCTACTGAAAATGTTTCTACTTCTAAAGTATTAAATTCTCTCTTCCTTTTTCCGCATCATGCCATTACAGAGTATGACAATTATAATACAGTCTACTGTATTTAGTAGGTAATATATCTCACGCTCAATCTGCTTCTTATGCCATATCAATTCATTACACCTTTCAGGGATACGCATATCCCATTCTGACCTCTTTGTTGTACTTCTATGTATCCTCCTGTTAATTTATAAATATCTATAATCTATCAATGAGCCTTTTTTTCTCGAAACTGCTTACAATTCCTTGGTTTTAATATCCTCTACTCCTGTTATAATTTCTTTTCAGAATTCTTTATTTTCGTCTATTTCTTTCTGCCCAGGTTTTCCCCATTCCTATTTCTTACAATGCTCTCTATATCTTATGCAACCAAGATCCCGCCCCCCCCCCCGGCCACACCGTGGCTCAGTGGTTAGACCGCTTGGCTCTCACCAAGGCGGCCCGGGTTCGATCCCAGGCGACCGCAAAGTGAGATTTGTGGTGGACAACACGGCGCTGTGGCGGGTTTTCTCCGGGACATCCGGTTTCCCCCGCCATCTCATTCCACCGGTGCTCCATCTTCATCTCATGTATCATCAGTGTCACCACCTGCGGTGCCGTATGTAGTAAAAGCGGGCATTAAACACTACACATTTCATTTCATTTCCCGCCCCCCCCCCCCCCAGTTTCTCCTGTACAACGATGCCTTGCTTTATTATATCATTACTCTTCTTAAAAAACTTCGGATGTAAGGGCATAAATGTCACAGAAATTAATGACATGATAAACACTCCATGAAACTATCGCTTTTAACTACGTATTTAATTCTCGTATTTCTAATTGGATCACAGGATTTGAATGCGGCCATGAAAACTTCGAATGTGGTGCCCGCAGCGAAAGATAAATCTCAAACGACAACAAAGCTAGCAATAAAATACACGACATATTCTGCAAGATTGGCGAATTAAACTCTGCGAAACTGTTGAAGCTATGGGCATTTAAGAGGAACAAAGAGCAAAGAGCTGGTGATGAGAAAGTCACCTGCCTCATAGGTGTTTAAAAAGAAAACGGAGTTGAATTTTGGCTTCCAAATAACCACCATATGTAATGTACCTATTTCTGCAAAAGTTTATATCAATTAAAATGAAAGGTAGAAAAGTAGAATAGTAACTTGTATATTCACTAATAAACGACGGATGGTAGAGAAAGGAAGCAGCCTTTAACGCCAGTTCTTACTACATGCCGTACAAGAGACATGGGCACTGATAACGTGAAATAACAACTTGGAAAGCTAATGTTATAGGCTTACGTTTAGGACAATTCTTCGGCATTTGCCAGTTATGAGGACCGAGGAAAACCTTAAAATAAAAAAAAAAAAATAAAAAAAAAAAGCTCACTAAGGGCACACGGCCCGCAAAACCGCAGATCTCCCACTCACGCGTATCAACCTTTACGATTATTCATTTAGGTACAAATCATAAAAATCAAATATACATAGGTATATCTGCATGTGTTGTACTTAACTTAACACATAGCTTCAACTTAAAAACGATAGATTCTCAGTAATTATTATTCACAAGAATGAAATTGAAATGGAAATTGAAATGGATATATGTGATATATAATATATCACAGCATTCATATTTTATAAAATCCATGCACTCACAATAGGTTTAGCACTTAATTTTTTATACCCATACAGAACACGTTTTAGGGAATTAGAAATATTTCGTTCTAAAACTTAATTTTAGTCATGTCACCTTTAGGCGTATTCGGATTCAAATGTTATTTTTAATACATTTGCTAACATTGACAAAAAATAGGCCTTGCCGAGCGAGATGGCTCTGTGGAAAAGTGTGAGTCTCCATTCGCGACGTCCCGGTTTCGAATCCCATTGACTACTCACTCTGTCCTTGGATTTTTTCGTGGTATTCCCTGGTCGGTAAGTGAATGCTATAGTGGTTTTTCATTTGCCAGTATTTTCTTTTCATCATTTCCGTTTTATTTCGTTTTCCATCTCATCTTTTAGGAGAGTTTATAGTTTTCGCTGTGTACCGTAGTGTAAACCGAATGGCCCAGATCCTTGCCCAAAAAAGGTCATTCCCAATGGATACTAGAGGGTTGCCTGACTGCTCATCTCTCTCTCCGCCTCCCTCTCTCTCGGAACTCCAGGAATGGAAGGAGTCTTCAAGCCTGAAACTATTAGGAACATTGTGCATCTCTGTGGTCTGCCTACGACTTGTAATCTCCTGTGGTTTCTTCAGTTCATCCCTTCCTCCTGGGAGAATGGTAACAACTATATATCTTTACAAGTCACAATGTACGACCCCTTAGTTGCAAACTTTCATGTTTATGTCTACTGTTAAAATCGTAATGAGCATCACCAGAGTTTTACGTTAGGTCGTTTTTGCTTTGGCGTCGAAGAAAACCTCGAAGCAGCGCTGCAATCTCAAGCACACACTGCACACGTTGTGTCGCATTATTTTTGACTGCAGTGCAGCTGTTTGTTTCAAAACCTTAGAAAAAGCGGGCGTCAAAAGGACATGTGAAGATAACAAGCAAAAACCAGGAAGCGCACGACGACAACATCGCTAGTGTAGTTTCCAGTTTGAGAGTAGTTCTACACCGCTAGAACCACTTTGCTCCAGAGACAAAACAGCAAGGTGGAAACAGTCTTCTGTTCCATACAACTTTTTGGTTCAAGTTAGTGAAGATGCCAACTTGAGCTAAGGAAACTATTAGCAACTAGCGACTATAAATGACCCAATGCTGTTCTTGCACGTTCTGCTTTGTAACACCTGTTCTATTCGGGATGTGTAGGCATATTATAAGATCCTTCTTGTCGCTGGAAAGGATGAATTTCGAGCGGCACCAAAATATGAACTTTAAGTATTAGGTATTGGCACTTCTGTAAACTTTAGAAAGATACAGAATCTGATATTACAACCACCTTTCGCGTATATATTGCAAATATTTCGCGTAAATATTTAGCATTGCGATTAATTTAAGAAACTAAAATAAGCTTAGATATGGAAAAATCCCACAAGCTATGCAACAGCTTGCATAAGCTTCAAAAATCTTTAGAAATTAAACATGCCTGTTTAAAATAAGATCTGAAGCTTTTCTGGCTAAGAATATGCTCAAGTTGTTCCTTAATAATGGAAATCCGTCGACTTTAGAAGCACATATCACTACAGCTTGATAATCAAATTATGTAGTTACGTTTCTTTGACCCAATTAATTTTCTATACTCGTGCCATCTCCTGGCCTGGCATTTAACTTACTGAAAACAGTATTTTGTTCAATAATGTGAATTTTGATAGTGTTTTTTGTCTTCGTTTATATTTGTATTATATTCAGTGATTGATTTGTGGTTATAACATTTAACAAATATCCTGGTGATGCGAGAGATTTTTTTTTTTTAATTTACGTCCTCCAACGTTTAGTCATATCGGACGATGAATGGAATGGGTGAAATGATGCTCAAATGCGCCCGGGGTCCATGGAGCTTAGAGTTACCTGACATTCATCTACCAGAATAAGGGAAAACCCCGGAGAAAACCTTATCCAGGTAACTCACCCTGACCAAGATTCGAACTCGGGACCTCTTGAACGTGAGGCAGACATGCTACCATGTACACTACCGAGGCGGGCATGATGGGAGAGATACACACTCCCAAAACGTCGATTTGTAATCGTCTTTTCACCTGGCTTGCTTCCTGAGAACTTGAGCATGTCTGTTTAACTTTTCATCAAGTTCAAAGTTATTAACGTGAATCTGCTACACTACACATTTTAGTTTAACCATGCGTCCCAATTTCGGGAATTAGTCCCAAATTTTGGGACTTTTGAAACTGCCCCTTGCGGGATAGCTTTCGTTTTAAATGTTTGTTAATCTTTGGCTTCTATTTTTGTAGTCGAAAACTATGCTATCCAACATGCAATGTATTTGCTGAATAAATTTTCACACTACGATAAATGGCATAGTTAGGTATTAGAAGTAGTCTTCATAGTTAAACTTAAAACGGAACTTCAAGTCATGATTAATTTTAATATGGCACATTAGCTTTTTCTATGCTATACTGAGTGATGAAGAAATTATAATATGCAAAGAGATAACCAGAAGTACACTTTTAAACAGAAATAATTAAACTGGGACTTTTATGTACTTATTAATATGTCATAGGCCAGCAATACACACACTTTTGAATTTTGAAATTTTTATTGCACACATAATATTGAGTATCTTTTTAAAATGTTTATGAAACATGTTAGCAGGACTGGCAATAGCCCTGTGATTTCGTTCTATTTCCTTCTCATCTTTCTAATGTGCTTATAGATTTCGTGGTGAAGGCGATGCCAGACCAATGGCGCGTATCATTGCTCCAAGAGAGTACTCTCTGAGTACACTAAAGGGCTGACTGATTGATGGGTCGTTCATCGCCAGCTCCAGCAGTCCAACAAGTCTTAGCGCTTGGAATTATTACGGACTTCTGCGCGTCTCTCCAGCCGGACGCCTGCGGTCTATATCCTCATTCGCTTCATCTCTTCCTCCTAGGGGTGGCAGCCGCACTTTATCTATGTACGCCTAAGTGTGTGAGGTGTTCTCTGAACTGTCTAATCTATAAACCTGAAACTCATTTTCTCTTTTATGTTTATTTTACAATATATCTTCCTTGGTGCTTTCTAATTTTATAATGTGCAATATAGATGTGTAATAAAACAATATGTTGACTTATAAAAGGTGAAATGCTGTTAAATTATGCTATAAACCTGAAAATCCCGAAATATCTATTCTTTTCGTCTCCACTGTCCCTCACGTTGCTACAATCCATCCGCTATAACGTATTGCGACTTTGTGGGTTCGTGAAGTTAAAAGTCCAATTGCACAACTCAAAAATGTTCTTTATTTTCACCGAATTACAGTCAGAACACTTGCCGATTACACAGAATTACGTAATGCACACAATTACAATTCACCAGTTCGTCTGTCACAGTTCCACTGCACGCTCACGGTTACGTACAACTCCTCTGATGCACGTTCACAGTCTTCCGGTTCGTTAACTCACTCGGCGCTCCTCACGCTGCTCGCCAAGAACTGAACTCTTCTCCGGCCCGGCGCGTCGGTTATATAAGACCAACTGACCTATCTAGAAGGTCCCGGGTTAAATGAAATATCCTGGATGTTCGAGAACTCAGGGGGAGGGGAAAGAGACGGCACAGTGGCCTGCGATCCGTTCAGTTGGCGCTACAAGATAAATGGGTAGCCGTGGCCGAATGCTTCTCGGCCCTCACTCAGCCGTCAGTTGGCCGTGCCTCGGTGACAGTATGCACTTTCGGAGATCTGTTGATGTTTTAACTAATTCCATCACTTACACTCAAAAGCGCTAACCAGAATGTCAAAGTGTGCTGTATATAAATATAAGACTGATTCATATATTAAACATCGCACAGGTAGTTCGGAGAGATTAAGTTTTTCTTTAAAGAATTACTAAACCTTATTTTTTATAAAATTGCCCCGCATACATGTATCCTCCGTTGCGTTTCCCCTTTCCAAGATGTCAAACGAACCATATACAATGTAAGGATAGGCGCTTAAACCTGCTTTCGTCATTCTGTGAGGCAGGTTTAAACCGAAGAGTCCTCTATATATTTGAAAATAAAAATTTGTATACACTCTTATACACTCACGGTTATTATAATGTAAATCTTACGATTATCTTCGAATCTATTCACATAAATGATCATGCATAACTAGTCACTGAATGGGGCAAAGATATACGGAACAAACCTTAGAGGTCATGTAGTGGTAATGCAGGTAAAAGTTTATTGTTTACCCCACTAACATTCATCCTCAGGTAACTTTATTGTGCTACAGTACCTTAGGGAAAATTCGAGTTAAGCGACCCAGTCTGTGTGGTACATAACTACAGCGAGGCCCGGAGCGCTCGATAGCAAGCTCCGGATGTGCATGAATGGAGCAGAGATAGAGAAGAGGCACGGTGTGAAGCCGATAAGGGAAGTGATGAGTGAATCGATAACGTAATGGCTCTAGACATATTCTGAATTGGAGCCTCTTCCTATATTTATTATGCACAGGGCGAAACAAACGGCGGTGATCCTGTCAGATCATTTTCCACGTGATGATGATGGCTTTTGTTGAACCACGAAGCTTGGGGACCTGCGCTTTTGATCTTCACTGATTTCTTCCGGTACAGCCAATAAGTAGGCGTTTTCCGAACCCCTGCAATCGTTTGTGTCGCAAACTGAAGGCTCTTGCTTTCTCTCACCTATCTACAGTTAGCAAAGGGAAGTATCCTATTCTACCCAAGAGTTAGATGTCAAAATTGAGTTTTTATTTATGTTTGTTTTTTAACTGTGTGATTCTCAGCGTCCCATTTTATACAGGGCTTGAAAGAGTACCCAATCTATGAAATAAGACTACCTGCTTTACTTCCTTTTCGAAGAAGCCAACTAAGGATTCTTATGCCCAAACAACGCCATCGTCCTCAGCCGAGTTTGAACCAGCAATCTCGGGAAACAAAGATTTCTAAACAAAGATGTAGCTCTAACGATTTTAATTAAATTATCGTCGATGTCTAAGACAGTTTCATGAAAACATAAGTGTGGGTATAACTTAATTTGTTTGGGAGTAGTCTCTGAAGTCCTCTTCATTGTGAATGATTTTCGCACAACTGGTAAACAATAAGTTACGAGGGTCGGCTGATAAGTTCCAGATCTCACATAGAGATGGCGCCACTGGGCCACTTTGAGGGATAACATCATATAGTTTAACTGTAGACTAGCTTGTATTCCTATTTACAGGTCAATAGCTTGCTTAGTTTTTCATTGACAACATTTTAAACGTGTAGATGTTTCACGAAAATGAAGTAATTGCAAAAGGCGCAATG
>CM060954.1:93930026-93942526 GCA_030765055.1 Mantis religiosa | reverse complement strand
CCCTCCCTGGACAGGTTTATGACACCCCATATCAGTTCAGTTACAGACCATTCAAACAACATTCTGACGACTTCTAATTTTGTGAATGAATCTTCTCCGTTTTAATGTACAGAGTGTTTAGGGCGCATGTTTTTTAACGGTCTGCTCCTTGTATAGCAGGCGTTCTCTGCCACACACATTCGCTGTCCTTGTCCCACAGCACATTCCTTACAGGGATTTTCTTTGCGTTGCTATACTATAACTCTGCACTTAACTGTACTTTTAAGTTATAGCCTGCAAGCTGTGCTGAACACTGCCAAGACTCCTTTGTGTTTCTGGCTGTAGCGCATTACAAAACATAAGCTGTGCACCGTAAACGAAACAAAATAAGAGAAGAGATGCTGTTTCTAAATACGGTGCTACGCGAGACAAGATTATTACTCTTGTAAACGAAGGAAATGTCTGTAACAGCTTGCGTCCATGTAATATTAAATGTGTGAATTTTCTTTCTCTTTCGCTTTGACGTAGGGCTCCGCAGAGAGAAGACAAATTACCTTGCAAAGGAGAATGGACGAACAGTGGCAGATTCCAATTTAACAGCTAAGCTTAGCAGTCATTAAATTCTAACACATGAAATGAGAAAAATAAAATAACGGGTATTATAATCTTATTTCTTTTCTTCTTCTTGTCTTCAACCATTCTGACATCCTTTTTGGTCCCATAATGGCTTTTGTATTCAAAATTTTACATAAGAACTCTAATAGTTCCGTTTCTCTTCTCCTAAACAAGCAACAACCATCACAACTTTATTTTCTTCTTATTCTTGCTTGCTTTGTTTTGTTTTCTCTTTCGGCCATTTATGGTAGAGCAACTACTGCGTTGACTCAAAAAAATTATTTTGAAAAGGATTTTGTTTGTTTGTGACTGTGTATGTGAAAGAAAGAGTGAGTGAAGGTGAGAGAGATTACCAGATTTTCTCCAAAGCCAATTTTTCTTTACTTGGACAAAATCTTTACTACTGTAAATAGTGCGATACCATTTAAAGATGTTTGAGGTATATAGGTATATTGACCTCCGTACTAAAGTACCATAACGGAGAAAGCATAACATATTAAATCACATGATTGGAAATCCGTGTGATAAAAATGTTCTACCGAATCCCAGATATCAAATAAGAAAAAGCTCGGGAAAGTCTTGAAATTGGCGTAGTGTGAATTTAGATTAACAGAACACTCACGCTTCACAGTGGAGATATTTTGGATCACCTAATTGAGGCCATCAATAGCAGATATCCACAGCACAAAACGTCGCCACAATGGTCGTGGGCATACGTATTTTTTATAATTTGAGAATAAGAAACAATAGTATCGCCAACCAAGTGCATAATATATTCAAGTAGCCGAAGCCTTAGGTTTTCAACAAAGGGCGCAAAGTATAAATAATAATTTTACTTGAGCTCTCAGGACCATCAAACCATTCCCTAGCTCCCCTTTCGCCCGACACGATTGCTCTATCGATAAGTTACATCGTGTGCCCCGATATTTGCCCAGACGTTATAATACACATCCAAATGGTCATTAAATCACGCTACCCGTATGTGGTAAACAATATATTGTCAACCCAATTATCGGAAGGCACGACCAACTGACAGCTGAGTGGGGGACAGGAGACAGTGAGGCCACGCCTACCCATTTATCTTGTGGCACTAACTAAGGGGATGGTTAGGAAAGTATCACGGGCACTGTATTGTCTATTTTCCTTCCCCCTGACGTCTGGAACAGTCGGGATGATGTTCCGAGCCACGAAGCTTCCAGAAACAGCGATCTTCCTATATAAGGGCTGCAGTGGACGAGTCAGTTCAGTTCTTGGCGGGCAGCCGTGAAGAGCGCAGTGCTAGCGAACGGACTGGAAGACTGCGTACGTGCATCAGAGGAGTTGTACGTAATTGTGAGTGTGGAGTGAACCTGTGACAGACGTACTGGTGGATTGTAATTGTGTGCGCTACGTAATTCTATGTAATCGGCAAGTGTTCCAACTGTAATTAGGTGGAAATAAAGAACATTTTGAGTTTGTGCAATTGGTAATTTCACGAGTCCACAAAGTCACAATATTGTTTCTGTTTCAGAAGTAAACAAAGGCTGATACCCAATTACACTATCTATTGATCAATGTTTTACTGCGAGATGTTGATTACAGGAACGAAATCAAAGTGGTAAAACAGAAAATAAAAGCAGCTACTGGCTCTCTCATGCAGCTTCAGTTGGATCCTCTTCCGAAGCAAACAAATTAGAAATGGAAACTTTAATTCGTCTCCATAAGTAAAGCCAAGGATAAAAAGAAGACCTTCCACCAGAGAAGAAAAAAATACAAATTCGTAGAGGAGTCCTAAAGAGATGGCGAAAAAGTCGACACGTAAAGCAACCTACGCATTTGGCAAGTCCTGCCACCTCCTTTCTTGGCCTTTGCATTCATCACCTGGGAGAGGATATCTCTTTTTAACTTAAAGGTTCTTAGACATAATCTCTAAATATTTTACAGCCTCTCAAAATTTACTTCAAATTGATGTTTCATTCACTCGAGGATAAAGGAAAAAGGCCCAAAAATGACCTCTATGCAATGAAGGACCATCAATTGTAAAAATTCAATTGTTTTATCATTCGACATATTATTCCATTGGGCCTTGAAAATTTTGAAGAGATGAGCTATCACTATTTTAAAAAAAAGTATAGCCACCAAGGCGACCCGGGTTCGATACCAGACGACCGCAAAGTGAGATTTGTGGTGGAGAACACGGCGCTGGGGCGGGTTTTCTCCGGGATCTCTGGTTTCCCCCGCCATCTCATACCACCGTGCTGCATCTTCATCTCATGTATCATCAGTGTCACTGCCTGTAGTGCCATATGTAGTAAAAGCGGGCGTTCGACACCACACATTTCATTTCATTTTACATGTGAGTTTGAGATGACAGGTACTGTTAAAATGCAAATCGAATATATCCAAGGCATTATATGAGCTAATATATATCAAGACCGGCATTGTTTGTAAAGGCTGTAGGTATTCCTTAAAACCTACAGCAAATTTGTACCTTGAAAAGACCAAATTCCACAACAAAGAACAAATTGCGAGTTTGGCCTAACTTACTATTTCGAAGTTACATAGAAGCCAATGTAAATGAAGAGGACATTCACTTGTCATTTACAGAGTGCATTTATTATTATGGAAATAAACTAAGAATAGGAAACTGTAATTAGTCATGAGAGACGTTCTTGAGCAAATAAAAAATATAGCTTTGGGGAGGGGGAAGCATGTAAAGGATTTTGTTGGGAAGGGGTCTTCACCGAGGACGGTGGACAAGTTTGGTATTTATCCAATACTTCATTTTTAACATTTGTTGTTCATACACCTACAACCAGCACCGCGTAAACCGATAGGTGTTTTGATGCGTTAGAAAACTTCAAAACATGTCTTCTGGTATAACCTCGATAAAAAAATGTATGGAGTATAATGCTTGGTCTACCTATCATAGGTAAATGGGAGGGATATTAAAAACATACTGTGCCTCTAGAGTCCAGAAAACACATGTAAGTGGACGTGCGTGTTGCGCAGTAGCAATGGTGTGGCATGTGACCTACCAGCGCAGAGCGCTTAAGTGTCTGTCTCTTAAGTGGCTTTCCCGCACCTTCTCCCGATCACAACTGGCTATTACATGGGTACTGCACGAACACTTTAAGGCATTCTTTAGTGGGCAGTTTTTGAGGCAGCTTATGTTCTACTTAGGATTTTCGTCACGTTATCGAATACGGCAAACGTAGTGACGTTTTTACCAAAAGAGTTTTTGCCCCAGTCCAGAATAACATCATATAAAACGTAAGACTTCCTTCATACCGTGGTATTTGGGGCCACTGAAAATATTTTTCATAAATGATAACACTTATATGCATTATTCTGGGGTTCCCACCAAAATATATCTGCTTTACTAAATCTGATGTGCTGGTTCCAAAACTGAAATCATTTTTCTTTCTACCACGTACCATTTCTTATAATTAGTAGTTATACCTAAAATGTTTTCATGTAGTTTTCCGTATAAATATTGTATGGAACTAAGAAATACTAATAATATAATTTCTTTGTTCGAATTAATATGTTTTACAACAATGACACCAATGTAACAGACAATAATACTAAAATTAGTCTGAAATGTGTAATGTTGTATAAATATGCAATCAGTTCCAGTAGCCCATTAAATTCACCTCAAGAAAACACATTATAACCTAAAATTACTTCTAGAAAAAGAGAGAGCTTAAGTGGCAGGTATGTAGAGATTTAAAAGTTATTGGCATGCAACTAGATTAGCAATAAGGCTATACTAAAATGCCATGTTTTATTTGTGAGTGGGATAGTGGAGTCTGATTCTAACACTGGAGGAAAAAACATTGGAAGCAGAGAGACAGTCTCATGCCATAAATGAAAAATATTCAAATATTCATGAGTGTCTTGTGGATCCAAAAAAAATTCTCTTACCCTCTTTACACATAAATTAGGCTTAATACAGCAATTTATCATGGCTTTAAATTAGAATGAGAACTGCTACAAATAAACCTGCAAGAAGTTTACTGAAATATCTGAAGCTAAATTTAAGAGAGAATATTTCGTAGTTAGGCCACAAATTGGGAAGTTGTTTTCTGATACTCTATTTGAAGAAACGATGATATATACTGAAAAACGGGCATAGATTGGTTATAAGAGGATCATCGTAAACTTTCTGAGAAATTACAAAGATCCAAATTACAGAAATATTATAGAAGATATTGTCACCTAATTAACGCAAGGCAGGACCAACTGGCAGCTGGGTAAGGGACAGGAACCTTTCAGACCACGCCTACCCAATTATCTTTGTGGCACTGACTGAGGGGATGGTTAGAAAGCCACCGTGCCGTCTCTTCCCCTCCCCCTGACGTCTGGAACAGTCGGGATATTTCATCTAACCCAGAACCTTCTAGATTGGTCAGTTGGTCTTATATACGCGACGCCCCGGGCTGGAAGAGAGTTCAGTTCTTGGCGAGCAGCCGTGAGGAGAGCCGTGCTGGCAACGGACTGGAAGACTGTGTACGTGTATCAGAGGAGTTGTACGTAATTGTGAGTGTGGAGTGAACCTGTGACAGACGAACTGGTGAATTGTAATTGTGTGCGCTACGTAATTCTATGTAATCGGCAAGTGTTCCAACTGTAATTCGGTGGACATAAAGGACATTTTGAGTTTGTGCAATTGGACTTTTAATTTCACGAACCCACAAAGTCACAATATGCTTAAGAAATTTCAAAAGCTACGTTGTAATATAAGTGTGAAAATACTTTTCCTGCACTGCCATTTGCAATTTTTTTCCAGAAAATGTCGGCTGTGTCAGCAAGATGAATGATTTCACCGGGACATAAAGGAAATGGAAAGACGGTGTAGTGTTTAAATGTATGTGATTATTTAAAACATATGTGAAATATTAGTTCACAATTGGTGTTTGTGAGAAAAGCCAATGGACTTTAAAACTCCTTCCGGCCAGGTCCGATGGACCCATAAACCAAAGACAGGTGTGGCCCTCCAGACATACTGGGGGTTAAAGTGAGTGGATTATGTAACCACTATTACAAGCAAAAATTGTTGTCCAATTAAAAAACGGTTACATGGATGCTACTTAAAACATGACAAGTCCTTCAGATAAATTTTCCGGAGGTAAAATAGTCCCTCGTTCGGATCTCCGGGTGGGGACATCTGCAGGACGTCAATTATCAAATCAACAAAAAAAAAATTCAATTTTGACAAGATTAGCTGGAGTCAAGTGGGGCAGTAATCGGGAGACACAACACCACATACAAAACATTCATCAAGCCAATACTTCTTTATAATGCAAAGGTAATAATTACAGCAAACAGTTCTAACATAAATCACCTAGAAGTATGCCAAAATCAGGCCCTGCGACTAATAACCGGTGCAACAAAATCAACTCTAATCACGGCAATGCAAGCCTTAACTCGGAACTATCCAATATATCTAACTTTAGAGGAGCAGGCACTAACACAACAAGAAAAAAATGTTGCGGTTAAAAACAACAAAATGGGAGAAAAGATTACTACAACCAATCAAGATGAAAACACAAACAAGTTTCCTACACAAAGTTATGGAATTAAAAACAGATTTGAATCTTCCTAATTCTAAAGAAAACATTTTAATCAAAGAAAACCGACTAACTTTTGAACCAATTAATATTCAATTAGGTTTAGAACAAATAGTTACAAAATCTGAAACTTCCAAACCTGTACTAAAAGCACTAGCATTAGAAACTGTGAACATTAGATACCCACCTGAACAATGGTTACATATCTACACAGATGGATCTAACTTGGACAACAACTCAGGAGCAGGAATTAAGTGTGCACCGTTCTCAGTCTATCAACCAGCAGGATACCACACAACAAATTTTGTTGCAGAAGTAACGGCTATTCATATTTCGCTCCAACACCTTCTATACAGAATAGATACATTAAAAAATGCTGTCATACTTTCTGATTCTAAAGCAGCATTATGTGCAATAAGTTCATATAAAATGAGGTCAATCCAAATTAAAGAATGTCACAAAATGACCCAACAACTTCAAAAACTACGGAAGAGAATTATATTACAGTGGATACCTGCACATTGTGGAATTGCTGGAAATGAATCAGCTGATTTTCTTGCCAAAAAAGGTGCAAATTTATTTCAGAACAAAAGTAAAAACTTACCTTTACATCCATAAAAAGATTAATAAAAACAAATATAAAAACAAACAAAACTAATCAATAACAGCCAACGATAAAAAATGGACCATTTTAATTACAAATGCAGAAATTATTCCAGAAATCCCACGTAAAGCTACTGTAGCAAATTTTAGATTACTTACGGAACATGATTATTTGGCCAAACACTTACACAGAATAGGAATTTATACAAGTCCAAATTGTCCTCTGTGCAACAAAGAAGAGGAAATGACTGAAGAACATCTTCTAACCTGTGAAGCCCTACCTGCCGGACCCACAACACAGAAATATTGGAGAGCAAGAGAGCTAATGGCTTCACTGCCAAAGCCTAGCATTTGAAAACAACAACATATTAGTTTATCATGAAGAGTGTTGTATTGACAGTTGTGGATTTATTAACATTTACTCGTATTTAATAATATAACATAAATCCGATAGAGCTGAGTATAAAAATTCAGATTTTATTAATTCTTATATTGTGAAGGATAGGTACGTGATGCAGAAAAACTAAGTTCATATTCTGACTCAGCTTATTCAAATAAGGTATAATGACATATTAAAATAAAAACAGAAAAAAGTCAAATTTTGCATATTACTATAATCTATGATATTAACTGAAGAAATGATTCGTATTTCAAGAATTCTATATGATTTTAATAATGAAAGCGGCGAAAGTCTGGCTTATGTTTTCTTTAAGGTTATGGTCATACGATTTGTTTACTTATGCGTATTTCATTTTCATAAATTTCCTTATACAAGATCCAGCGGCAAAAATTTCTCGTAGCAGAATTATATTCATGTTAAAAGAAATCACGCCATATTTACTGTAACGTATCTAACCTGATATAGCTCAGTGAGAATTTCTTGTTACGTTATTGGTGTCTTCTTAACCTAAAAGCCACATATGTAACGTGATTTTAGCCTTACGGAGTAAATCAATGTAGGCAAAAATCTCTTACACAAGCGGCAAATAGGAAAGGAATTCGTGTACCCTTCTTTGCCATTGAATTCCATAAACGTGAAGGGCTAAATAACTGTACATTCTCTCTCCCTCCCTTCCTCTCCCCCCCCCTCTCTCTCTCTCTCTCTCTCTCTCTCTCTCTCTCTCTCTCTCTCTCTCTCTCTACAACTGAGTAATGCAATAACATTCCTCCTACTCGTAACAATACTACTCAGAACGTCGTTCTATTTTGTACGAATTTAGAGATAGAATACCCTCAGATAAAGCTTATTAATCTAAAACGATTTCATTTCTTCTTTGCTGCGAAACCTCATTCATTGATTTATATGACTTATGAGGTAATTTAACTTCGTGTTATCAGGGGGATTTTAATTAAAAGTTTTACTTGATAAATGCTAGTTTTTTTCCTCCTTTTGGGGGGAGGGAGGAGAGGGATCGTTGCAAATAACTTCACTCTTTGCTTCGACCAGTGATTCTATCAAAATGCAAAAAGAGGGATATGCAGACCTCGCTCTAAAACTCCTATACTGCAGTTACAATAAAGAAAGAAAAATAATTTTAGGAAGTAATTTAAGTTACCCTTTATATTGATAGTTTGGAGAAGTGTGTGAAAAGCTTGAAAAAATGCCAAATTTGAACACGAAACATAGCTTCGAGGTTACGCTGTCCAAATATGCACACAGAAAAAGATCTACATATATAAAGATCTGAATTATATCTATAAAGATCTGATGCCAACCCTCACACTACTTTCTCTATTCATTACAAATTCCCATATGCCATGTGACAGAGTGAAAAAGGCCAGTGATTTATTTAGGAAAATAGAGCATTAACTATCTCGAAAAAATTATATATAAAGCATAGATGAACTTACATTTCAGTTCCATTTCATCAATCAGTCAACATTGGAAGTTAGGTTTGTATCCCAAATGGGATTGGGGTAAAATAAAGTACTCGATTAGGACGCTTCAAAAAACTTCCTTAAATAACACTAATATGCAAAATTCAACTTTTTGTCTGGGATTTTTATTTTAATGTCATCCCGAATTTGAGTAAGCTGAATCGGAATATGAACTTAGTTTTTCTCCGTCACGTATCAATCCTTTACAATAGAAGAAATAGTAACATATGAATTTTTAACTCTACTTTATCGAATTTATGTTATATTACCAATATTAATTAAAAGTTAATAAATCGACAACACAGCTCTTCATAATAAACTAATATTTCACATATGTTCTAAACAATCACATAAATTTGAACATTGGACCAGTTCTTTTTTAGATTTTGTCTTGAAATTCACGCCTCTCCATTTCCTTTATGTCCCGGTGAAATCGTTCACCTTGCTCCTCGCTAACAAAGCTGAGATTTTCTGGAAGAAAGTCCAAATGGGTTTGCAGAAAATGTACTTTCACACTCATATTGCAACCCAGCTTTCGATATTTCTCAAGCACATCTTCTATATTAGTTTTGTAATTTGGATAGTTGTAATTTCTCAGAACGTTTTCGATGACACTCTTATAACTAATCCCTAATCATCGCTTCTTGAAATAACGTATCAGATTTTGATAATCATAATTTGTGTATAATCATTTGTGGCACAACAAATATTCGTTCTTTAACTTTATCATTGCATATTTCATCGAACTTCTTGCAGATTTATTTGTAGCAGCTGTCATTCTTATTTAACGCCTTAACAAATTGCTTCATTAAGACTAATTTTATGTATAAAGGTGGTAAGAGAACATGTTTTTGGGTCCACAATACACTCATGAATAACATTTTTCATTCATAGCACGAGACTGTCTCTCTGCTTTCAAGTTTTCCTTTCCAAATGTTTCTAATGGAGAAGGTACAGGTAGACCAGGACCATGTAATATGGGCCTTTTTTGCTGATTGCCTTTAGCAGTCCTCCACATGGTTTCGAGGTTCATGACAGATCATTGGAATAGCAAAGGGCATACTAGCTATTTTTATATGACTCCATTCCCTTAGTTCTACGTATGATATACTTATTTGGTGCCCATTTTGTCAATATCTCCAAAATGCATATGAAAATAGGCATTGTAGGCCTTTTTAACAAAATGTGTAATATTAATGCAACCTGAGAAGTCTGCTCTGGCAAAGCATAGTTTTGATAACGTCCATAGAGTCAACTTTCGAGAGATGACCATCTTTGAAAAATGCATCAGTTACTGGTAGCGGAGAGTTAAGGAGGCTTTGGCCATTCCCTCCGAGAGGAGCACGCTTAATCGTGATGCTGGATTTCAGTTCAGCTCCTGTTGGAGACCGGCCTTAAAATGGAAATCAGTCGGCTTAAGAAGCACAGATATACGTCGCTTGATCATCAAGTTAAGCAGTTTCTTTGACCTAATTAGTTCTCTATACTCATGCCATCTCCTGACCTGGCATTTAATTTACTGCAGTCTTTTGTTCAATGATGCGAGTATTTTTAGTGTTTTGTTTTTGTTGATCTTTGTGATATATATTGTGGATATAAAATTTCTTTAAAATATCCCGATGGTGGCAGAGATGTACGCTCCCCAAACGTCGATTTCTAATCGTCTTTTCACCTGGCTTGTTTCCCGAGAATATCTTGAACCAGGAAAGCTTCAGGTCTTCTATTCTGTCTTCTCTTTCGAATAAGAAAATTACCACAGATATGGCAAAATATATATGGTTATTTTCACATGTTCTAAAAGAGATATGCTTCAGTGACACAAATGTATGACTTACACGTGCTACTCACATAAATAGTTCCTAACTATTTGAAAAGCAATTACAGATCGAACTAAAGTTGATAGGATTGAACTGGTGCCATTGTTATGAAACATTAATTTCCAGAAAAAAATTATTAGTAATCCTTACTTATACAAACTATTTGTGCGCAGAACTACATTAAAACACGTGTAACTGGTAATTGTAAAAAAAATGGTACGTGGTAGAAAAAAATTGCAGTTTTGGAATCAGCACATCAAATTTAGTATACTAGTTATATTTTGGAGGAAACCGCAAAATCATACATATCTATGTAATTGTTGTTTTATTAATTCATACCCTTTCACAGAGGAAATTATATTTTTATTAAGTTCCCCAGCACGAGCACGATGAAGTCATCTCTCCAGTACATAAGCTCGGCAGCGAGACATTTGTATGTGCATTCGCTCAATAAATACCGTCGACATATATTCATCATTTGTGAAAACCATCACTATTTGTATCAACAGTAAAGTATTAATTATCGAGTGAGGTGACGCCGCAGCAATGTGTGTGACTCGCATTCCGTAAGGCGAGGTTTCGATCCTGTGGAACCACTAATGAATTGGTTTTTTCCGTGGTTTACCCTTCTCACTAGTGAGTGCTGGTGTGGATTTTCTGCTCTTGGATTCCTTTCCTTCGCTTTCTCATTTCATTCCCTTGTTATCTTAGGTTTGATTGTCAGTGCGCTAGTTCCGGTGGATGCGACTAGATGGTGCAGATGCGTGCGCTAGTTAAATCTTCTTTCCTGGCGCCCCCCCCTTCAAGCAGTTGTCCATGCAGCTTAGGGTATATGTAATGTACAGTTACTATAATGCTCTACTAATTATCTTCCTTTTAGCTATTCAAAAACAAAAATGAATGTTAACTGAGGCAAAAAGATGCAAAAACAAAAGTTTTATATCTGGAGAAACATGCGTATATGGTAGCCTGTCTGCCTCACGTTCAAGAGGTCCCGAGTTCGAATCTCGGTCAGGGTGAGTTACCTGGATAAGGTTTTTTCCGGGGTTTTCCCTTATACTTCAAGACTAATGTCAGGTAACTCTAAGCTCCAAGGACCCCAGATTCATTTGAGAGGCGTTTCACCAATTTCATTCATCGTCTGATATGACTTAACGCTGGAGGACCTAAATTACCACAAAAAAATCTGGAGAAACATGAAAAAAACTTTCTCTTTTGAAATTTGCTGAGAGAGAAGAAGAGTTCTCAAAAAGACCCCTTTTAATATATATGTTTCCCAAGATAAATGTAACAGCGTGATTACTAAGTTGTAAAGATTAGTGCTCGCATCTATAAATGAAAGTGACTTAGTTATTTCGGTTCAATAAAATGGATCTTGACTTGAGTACATTTACCTCATAAAGCATATAGGAATGGATTCGATCGCTTTCCTATATTGGATTCATATGTCCAAGCACAGTAAAATGTTAAAAAAGGGATTGAGTACCATACCTCTATCCCATTCAACGATTCCCAAATTGCACATATGTAGGAGTTCAAAAGACCGGGCGAGTGATATTTTTATCACTCCAAAAAGAAAAAGAACACCCCAATCTCGCTCCACACCCTGACCCCAAGTCAACGGGTAGGTTTGAACTCGTCCTTGCCCACAGACGCAGCGACCCATCCCCCTAGCAACCCGGACCGAGGCCGGCTTCAGTCGATAACTAGCAAAAAGCATGGTCGCCACACCGTCCGACATCTAGCGGCCATATGCTGTATTTAAATCCAATATTCACGTGCGGCCTTATGCGACCACGTGTTTAACACAATTCAGTGACCTTCAAAGGCTCACCGCAACCAGGTTTGTGCTCGAGAATCCGCAATAATTGCTGTAGAAGTGTGCGCTGCTTGGTCAATAGCGGTTTTAGAATGAGTGACGATCCAAAGAAACAGATGGGAAAAGATCTTTCCATTATCATTTGACACTTTTCTTACTCCTCCGATTGAAAAAAAGGAAGATCGTATTCCTTCAAAATTTTATTCAGAAACTTTATCCCGAGTTAACATTTTAATT